>VZRF01005026.1:237300-263711 GCA_013396875.1 Vireo altiloquus | reverse complement strand
AGGCGCTGCCCCGGCCCGGCCCCGGGTGCCGCCTGGACCGGCTCCGTGTCACGCTCAAAAGTGTCGCTGTCCTCATCGCTGACCTTCGCCTGCATCACCTGTGCCCTTGGTAACGCTGTGGCTGCGTGGAGGTGGCCTCTCACCTGTGTGAGGAGCTGCCAGAGCAGGGAGCAGCCTTCCAACAACCCAGAAGTTCAGCAGACTTTCCTGCCTTTTCAGCCACTTCGGTGCTCCCCAGGACTGTGCCATTGGGTGGCTTGAGATTCTTAGGTAGAACCCCCTACTTCAGATATAGGACCTCCAAAGCCTTCTGGACCTGCTGCTCCATTCCTTTTTGCAGAATTTCAGCACCTGTGAGCGGCAGAGCTCTGCTGGAGTCAGAATCCTCCAGGAGGCTCTTTTTAAAATGAGTAACAAGAATTATGGGCCCAAACAACAGGTCTTGCTCTCCTTTGTGTTGTTGTAACCAAAGGAAGTGAAAAGCTGAGGGACTGGGAACACTGTACAGCACAGCAAACACAGTTCTGCAGAATTGCATCCTCTACAAGTTGGGACCCTCACCAGCAGCATTTTGGTTTTTGTGGAAAGTTGCGTATGCTTGGCCATTAAGAACAGGTCATTTTGAGGGCTTGGATAACTTTCCTGTGTGGTGGAGTAAGTTATGACTTCCTTAACTGTGGTGTGAATCGATTTGTCATGGCTTTTTGCACCAATTAGTTAACAATTTCTATTCCCAGAGCGAAGGGGAAGGTGCTCTTTGATCTGGACTGATGGGTTTTTTCTTCCAGCTCAAAATAGAACGGCACTAGTAAGAGCTATGTTGAGTTCATGGTTGATACTGGTACTCGGACAAGAATGTTACAGGGAGATAAGGTGCTAAATAAAGTTAAACAAAAACAACCCTGTTAATTGTAGTTCCATTCAAATGTCAGGCTGCACGAATTGTAGGGGAACAGGGCAAGATCCTTCACTAGTGTAAACAAGAAAGACGGGTAGGCTCTCGTACTGATTTACACCCTCGAGGGATCTGGCTCCATCTTAGGGATACAAAACCAGAAGTGTTTAAACCAGACTTTGCAAAACTTGTTTCTAAACCAACAACGTCCTAACCAGGCTTTTCCCCCCTCCACCAGAGCACGAAGAACAAACTGGCTTAATAAAAGCAGCATTTCAAAGGAAAACTTTCCTCTGTCTGATCAAAAATAGAGCCCAGTTTCTCTATTTTGAGAAACTGTTCTTTCTTGCAACAAGCCCGCAAGAAAAATGGCTAATGGAAGAAAGAATGTCACGGCTACCCTTGAAGGCTCACTGTTTGAGGGCCAGCCTGATAAAGTCTTGATATTGAAGTTAACAAATGTGTTTCTTTATATGTAGACTTTGTTTTATAGACCAACATAACATTGTCTGGCTTATACAGAGCCTTATCCTGGAGCCAGCTGCAAAACATAACCTACAGAGTTCAGCCAAGCAAGAGGCTGTATGTTCACATGTAAATTATGTTGTTCTTCATAAAACTTTTCAAAATCTTTAAAAAATATTGTGCCATAATGTTGGTATTTATCC
Source organism: Vireo altiloquus (assembly GCA_013396875.1). Lineage (NCBI taxonomy): Eukaryota > Metazoa > Chordata > Aves > Passeriformes > Vireonidae > Vireo > Vireo altiloquus. The sequence continues at coordinate 262,148 of VZRF01005026.1, read as the reverse complement.
ATTGATTAACAAAATGGAGAGTAGAAACTCCACTCTATCTGAACCTAGGAAAAAGGAATTTCTATATTACTTATGCAATTTCCTAGCAAAAGAAAAGTTAAAACAGGTATTATATGCTTAAATGGCTAAGCAGAGAAGAAAATTGATAAGATCTAAACTTGATCTTCAGTGTTCAATAAGAAAGTGCTCCAAACTGCCAAAGTTTGTTTTAATAATTTTTTTACTGCAAAACAAAATAAGTCTCGTATATATTCCATAGCCTAATATATTGAATTGTTTTTCAGGACAGAAAAATTTTCATAAAGTTTTAGGTCGGACTTCCAATGTTGGCTAAATCTTTCAAAGAATCATCACAAATAAAGGAATTTTAAAGTATGTAAAATTAGTATTTAGGTAATATCTAAATACATTTTCCCTGGAGTCAAGGAGTTAATCAAAATCTTTGTTTTAAATGTGTTATTGATAAATTATAACATTTATTCTGTATAACAAAAATCATTTTGTTAGATGATTGCCAGCTGGTTCAAGGTAGTGAATAGTAAAACATGTCTGGCATAGGTGAAAACAAAAATGTCAAATGGATTACTACTTCGTGATGAGAATGCCAGGAATAATTATCTTTAATGCATATTAAGTTATCAAAACTGTACTATAGTTTGCAACATTTTCAAGATGCATATTTTAACATGGTAATGGAAATTCCCCTTTATCCCCTTCTTACGTAGCCATGCCTTGATCGTAATCATGTCTATTTTACAAAACAACAGAATTATGTAAATGGAAGAAGAGAAAAAAATCCAGAGAGAGTGGTGTATATGTGAAAGAGTTAAAAATGGGAAGAGGAGGCAGATGAGTGTTCAAACATATTTATGGAGCTGGGTATCTAGGCTTTGATAGTGAAGAGAGTAGGAAGATATGTTGAATAAAGGGGACGTGGATTTTAAATATTAAGGTAGAACTGCTAGGCTGAATTGTTTCTTAGAATAATAATAATTTAATCTACTTAGAGTATTTACAGAATTGCAGCAAAACGAATAATAACCAGGATATTTTAATTCACTGATTGCAAGTGCTGTTTTAAATCTTTGAGAGAACTGATTCTAAACATGAGGTGTCATAAGTATGATGATGAAGCTGATGGTAAAGCTCCCAATTCTAGTAATTTAATTGGAGCAAGACTAGTAAATTATTTCTGAAAGCCCCACCGTTGAGCCACGATAAATCAAAAATGTTTGTACCATCCTGAAGCTCTGTTTCTGTTATCCTGCACCAAATGATGACTGATATTATGCATGCAGTGTCAGATAGGCTCATTACATGTTATATTTTCACTCTGTGCCTCCCAAAATACTGTGCAAGATCACACTGCTAAATCACTGATGAATGTTTACAAGCAGGAATTGCTTCAGTCAGAGACACCTTGATCTTTTGCCTGATTACTTCCCTGTGGAAGCTAAGGCTCAAACAGTTTGTATCTGCATGTTCTCTGTCTTCTGAAAGCCTTTAACACTTACGTTGCAATTACAGGTTGCACCAGTTCTTCCCTGGCATGGAAATCATCTTGTTTGCTGTTAGATTACTTTGTGGGATGGTTTTTGTTTGAATTAGGTTTGGGGTTTTTTCTGAATACCACTTCCACTTCTGCCCAGCTACAGTAGAGGACATGTTAAATAACAGTTTTCGAGGACAGGAAAGAGAGAGTTGTGTTGTCTCAATTTTTTGGATTTTTTTTCTTGAATTAGAGTAAGTATTTTGTCGTGTTCTATTTCCTGGAGAATCCACATTTGAACTGAGCCAGTAGATCATTATAAAAACACAGTCAATTATGAAGGTAAATGTCACTCTGTATAAAAACACAGTGAATTATGAAGGTAAATGTCACTCTGTACTGAACTAACAATTAAGTCCTATGCTGTTTATATTAGTTTTCATATAGCAAAGTATGACAAAAACTTTTGAAATATGCTGTATCAATTAAAAAATTCTGCCCACAGACTCATCATTGCTTTAAAAACCTTCCTATTAAAAGCTACAAAACAACTAAGTACTTAGACACAAAGAGCAGTTTGAAAACACAACAATAACATGTTGGACAAATAAACCTCAGTATAAGATTCAAAACAAAAGCAAGTGTTTGAGACACAAGGCTTTGCTTTGCTTTTTGAATCCTGGGGAGACTACAGCTTAGTCAATTCAGCAGGCTGATGGGGAGATATATGCAAATTTTCATTCATCAAATTTCAATTAAGTACAATTTTTTGAGTTCATGTAGACATTTTCCATTGGACACTTTGATAATCTTATTTACTATTATTTTTAACTAATCCAATTCTATAAATATCCAACGCATATGCTTTCATGCAGACTAACTTTAGGTTTTAAATTTAAGCAAAATCTTTGTTACAGGCTCTTGAATACATCCATGCTTCTCATTTATAAAGCCAGCAGGTTTTCCCTGTTGGCAGGCAGTGCTAGTCAAACAACTTAGCACACCAGCAGAAACTCCAGATACAGGGAGTGTAATGTATTTGGAGCTGCAGTATGCCCCGAAACACTGACCACCAACTTTTCCTTCCAGTGAATTTCCACCAGCTTCCTTGATCAGTAAGATCCACAGTTGCCTTGTCGTTGCTCTACCTGCAGTTTGGGTTAGCCATGGCTGTCTGGGCTTCCCAGGAGCCAACAAAAGGCGTGGTATCATCGTGAAGTATGAGGGAAGAATGTCTAGGGAATGTGACACCTTTGCCGATCATCTGAAAAGCACCACGGAACAGTGCTGGTAGTTAGGACAAGTGCTGCTGAGAAAGACACGAGGCATGTTTGTCCTTAAGAATTACAGAGATCACAGCAGCCTGGTTGATGGGCAAAGTACGTCCTGGATCATATGCTCAATAAATTCTTTCCTGAAAACTGGACAATACAGCCTCAGCTATTCTGAAATGCTGCCTTCAGTGGCAATTAAATATCTACTGATGGAATGGGATGTGGGAAAAGAGAACAAAACCCGTGTTCCTGCACTTGAAACAACTTCATGAAGGAGGAGCAATCTAACCAGTTAGCTGTTAATCAATCGTAAGTCAGAGATCACATTAATTAATCACGTCCTTAATAGACTAATCACTGTGTCAAAAAGGACACACTCTCAACAGGTGTTTATGCAGTCTGCTTTTCTGTCAGACCCTTTCAAGACAAATGGAGAAGATAGAAAAGAGCAGATAGTATTCTATTCAGAAAGTTTAAAGTGTCCTTCAATTCCCTCCCTTCTTTCCTGATGGGTTATTTTTAGCTGTGGATGCAGTATGTTCAGGAATCTGGGCAGTAGAGAGAAGTAACTCTGCAGGAGATAGCGAGTGGCATGCACCAGATATCTGGCGTATGGGGGCTATGCAGTCCTGCTGACAGCCCTGATTAGCATTATCTGTTTGAATGCTGACTGCATGGTTATGCCTACATTTATATTGTGTGTTTACATCGTTTCATAGGTTTTTAAAGCATATTGGTGCCCTTCTGAGAAAGGATGTTACTGTCCACCAATGCTCAGGTTTGAAGTCCTAAAGCAAAGAAAGACTCTGAGAATATATTTAGGCTTATGCCTCACGAACAGTTTTTTTGTTTTGTTTTCAAACACATTGGGAACTCTGAGACATTGATCTCTACCCTCTGGATGCAGCTATCCAGCCAATTCCTTATTCACCTCACTGTCTATCCATTGAATCCATCTCCAATTTAGAAAGAAGGATGTTGGGGGGATGCCATGCCAAAAGCTTTACAGAAATCCAGATAAATGTCATTCCTTCATGTCAAATGACACCCTTGTATCCCTTCCCTTGTCCCCTGATCACAGAAGGCACTCTGTCACAGAAGGCAATTAGGTTGGTCAGGCAGGATGAGCCCTGCGTGAAGCCGTGCTGGCTCTCTCAAACACCTCCCTGTTCTCCACATGCCTTAGCATTGCTTCTGTGGGGATCGGTTCCAGGATCTTCCCGAGCACAAAGGTGAGGAAAATAGGTCCTCCCAGGGTCCTCCTTTCTTCTCTTTTTAAAGATGGGTGCAGTATTTCCCTTTTTCCAGCCACATGACACTTCACCTGACAACCAGGACTTCTCCAGTATCATGGAGAGTTGGTTGGCAACTGCATCAGCCAATTCCCTCAGGACTCTGGGATGCATCTCATCGGGTCCCATGGACTTCTGTACATTCAGGTTCCTCAGGTGGTCATGAGCCTGATCTTTATTACAATGCCCATCCTGATGTTCCTCTNTTCAGGTTCCTCAGGTGGTCGTGAGCCTGATCTTTATTTATTATTTTTTCTCCCAATACCCATCCTGATGTTCCTCCACTCCAGAGCTGTGAGAAAAGAGGTTGCCATTGAAGACTGAGGCAAAAATCTTGGTAGACTCTTAATTTTTCTTGTTAAGGACCATTAATTTATACAAAAAGCCAGTACCAGCCAACTGGAATTTTGTTTTCTGTCAATAAAGATCAAAATTTTTTCTACAATGTTAGCCTGTTCTATTTGCTCTTCTTGCTGGCTGACCAAAATATTCCATGTACAACTGAGTCAGAAGAATTCAAGTCCTAAATGTTCACTTTTTTAGCAGCAGGACTTCAGGGCAGAGCCCTTGAGGTTCTCAGAGGCAATAAGAAAAATAGTGGTGCTAGCATTGTAACTGAACTGCTTCAGTGCCTCACAGCTTGTAAACATCCCTCTCAACACTTTCTTCCTGCCACCAACCTCCTTGCAAATCTTCAACAAAGTCACAGTAGGAAAAATAAAAATCTAAAACTTGTGAAAATGTGACAAAACTAAGAGGGGATACCTGTAGGAGATCTCGTGCCAGACACACTTGTGTACCCATGCATATATAACCTCTCCAGCCTGTTTCAGCAGTTGCCAGCAGTGTCCCATCCTCCTGAGTTCTTTAATGTAGTTAATTTTTCAGCAATTTTTGTAACTGAAAAGGATTCTTTTAGGTATTACTCCTAAATAAAGAGGCCAACAAAATCCTGCAGAGATCATTGTCATCATTAAGGCAGATGTGGAGTATTTTAATCTCAGGAGCACATGAGACTCAGCAGGATTTTGCTTGCTCACACACAGGATTCAGTGTGCACATTCTTGCACAGGCCAGCTTGTCCGAGGACAGAGTGACTAACAGCATTCTCCAAATGAAGAGATTGTTACATCATCTTCTTGCATCAAAAGCAAATTCTCCTCCTCACATTAGTCACAAACCTTCTCTTTGTTAGGCTAAAATCAGTATCAAATGACACCATTGAGTAAGCTCCAAAAAGAATTAACTGAAATTCTGAAATACCCCCCAGATTTTTGCCCCATAGTTGTTTATGGAGGGGACTACTCTTGATGGAAGGGTGTCCTGGTATTTCAGGAAGGGTTTCACTCTTAGCAGCTGAGAAAGAAATCACTAGCTATCACCAAATCTCTTCCTGCTCCAGGAACACTTCCTGCCTGTGACCATGTTAATCTGTAACATATAATATCCCACTTCACGTGTATGGAATGGCATGGGATAGGTAATCATTCTTCTTCAGCAGGACCCACTTGGCAACCCACTTTTGATGTCAAGCATCATCAGTCTGACAGTTAAGCCTGTGGTTGAATGTGTCTTTTAATTGCAGTTCGTTCGCTGGAAAACTTCAGTGGGAGGTTATGCAAGTGCAGTGCAAGGAATTTAATGCTAACTCTGTGGCAGAAGCAAAGGTTTGTCAAACAATAATGCATCAAAAAGCTTTATAATGCCTCAAAAAAACCCCAGCCACACAACAAAGAATAATAGAAAATAGGAGCAGTGTCTCCTCCCCTGCCACTACACCTTTTCTTAACGAGTAACCTCTCAAGGCAAACAAATTGGAAACTATAACTCAGTGTATAGACCACAGGAGACCTGTGCAACAATCAGCTCTGCCAAACTGGAATTTCAGGTTGCTTTCACCTCACAAAATAAGAGTTTTCATTTCACTAGGACCATTCTAAAGCTAAACAATGCCACGTAATTCAAAGTCTTGCAAAAATTCCTTTAACCCATTCCGTAATTGTGATTTAATGCCAAATTCTAGAGACGTGCCTGACCTTTTTCTAATTGGCTGAATTGCAATTCTTTTCTCTGTGTCCTCATCTCCAGTGTCAGAGGAGCACAGTTGCTCAGCAGGATTTCATGTTTTACAGTGGATATGCTGAGCTTGCGGAGCCCCCAAACTTTGTGTGTGAGGAACATCACAGTTCCCTCTGTATTTTTTGCAGAAGTGAAAAAGGGAACATTAGAGCACCCTTGTCATCTCCCTGATTGATGGCTAATTACAAATCCAGTGACCCAAGCACTAGCATAACTACTTTTTAGAGAATTTGCAGGCATGGCAAGGCATTAACATTTGTTAATTGGGCTATTAAACTGCTATTAAAATTTGACATTACTTGAGGGCTCTGCTAAAGTACCACTCAGTGGGAAAATAAGCTTCCTGATTTCAGACTGCCTGCACCACATCCAAATCATATTCTTCTCAGAAACTCTGGAAAAATAGTAACTTCGTTTGTACTGCCCAAAAGAACAATCTATAACCTTATGGGTAAATTACAAACTTCTTTAAAGCAGATGTGCTAAACTCACTAGGTCAGTGAAGAGGAAGCAACCCACCAAACTCATATCCTACCAGCAGAAAAGTTGCTTTTTCCTGACAAAGTTTACAAGATAATTAGTTAATTCATGTTCTTATTATTTCAAACCTCATTATAAACAAACGCTTTGGTCTGCAAAGCTTTTTTGTTTTTCTTTAAAGGCACCTAATACTTCAAATATTTTTGTCGAGTCTGTATATTCTATTCCTGGAGGTCCCTCTAGTGGCTGAAGTGTCGAGTTTATGTGGTCTGGCTTAAAAGGCTACAAGGGTTTTAGCTAATTTTTTTTGGTAGATATTTCTCATAACAGACATAAAGATTTTCCTAACGTTTATAATTATTCCTACTAAATAAACATCAAATTAAATAAAAATATCTTTCACATTACAAGAAAGGAAGAATAATTGCACTAAATTGATACATTACCCATATTTGCATACTTAATAATAGGAAAGTGTCAAAAAGATGATGAAATTCCTGTAAATACATTGAATTTAAGAAAGAATTTTCTGTGCCCCATCAAAGAGGAAAATTCCAGTCTCCAGCCTCGGAGTTGAACAACCAGAGTTCAGCACCCAGTTCTCCCACAGACTTCCTGTGTGACCTCTGGCGTGTCATTGCTGTTATTTGTGCCTCAGGTTCTCAGTCTGTAAATGGGATAATAGCACTGCCCTCCTTTGTAGCCGTGACGATAAATGTGGTTGCAGGTTAAGCACTCGGATTTGCTGGGGAAGAGGAGAAGCAGGAACAGTCACCACAAAGGTAGGGATGCTTTGGAACACTGCACAGAATTCAGAAGTGCAGAGAGAACAATGGAGTTTTTAACCAAGATGTTGTGTTTTGAATGGAAACACAAATTTGAATGAATGCTTTAACGGTTGCTGATGCCATACAGAGGTTATTCCTTTTCCTTGCATTTTCTCTTGGTGAAACTTCACCATGTGAACAAACTTGGAAAGGGACATAACCTGGTTTTTATGAGCTACGTAGTAAAAGATTTCAGTGTCGCTGATAACACGGATTTTTTAAGTTACAGGCCAGCCATTGCACACAAAAAACCCCCAAAAACAGCCCATGACCCCATCAGTGGCTGGTTTTAATAATCAGACGGGGAGAAATGGGAATCTGCTGAGGATGCAGAAACTCAGATTTTTTAGAAGACACAGTCCAGTGCAATGAACATTCCAATGAAAGTTCCACCCTATAAGATAAAGGAATGTTAGTAATAATTCATTACACACACACTGGCAGGTGAACAAGGCAGTGGAAAGAGCTGAATAAACAGTGTCATGAATTTGCAGGTGTATTCAGCAGCTTGCAGAATTTTTTATCTCAAGCATCTGTAAGATAGTAATCAATTATGAATCTTCATACTGAAGCATTATTTCCCTCCTAGTGGATTGGCATTGAGGTTGGAATGCTACCAGGGAGGGAGATAGATAAATAGGTGTGATGACAGGTCAGAGTGGCCAGCAAGTCTTACTGGGATTCTCCATAAAAGTTAGTGGAGCTCTCTAGGAAATGGGTTAATAATAAACACATCTCTTTTGAGCAGAAGGGTGAACACGCAAATAAAAGTTAACCCGACAGAATACTGGTGTTTAAATAGTACTTAGAAAGATGAAAAAATACAGGATTTCAACAGAGACACTAGCAGAGTAATAGTCCAGGAGGGACTGAGATGATCTTAATCAGGATCTGGTACAGTTTAGCCTCAGACCCAGTTTTGCTCATTAACTGTAGATTAAGCTGAGCAAAGTCAGGTCTGAATTGGAGGGAAGCTTCTGCTTGGGCTCTGACTCCCACAGTCCCAGCCCCTACTGCTTTCTGACAAACCATTACTCAAGCCTGGACAAAAATAGCCACTAACTTCAACACTTTCAGAGAACATTTCTCTCTTAAGGTCCTGCTTATTTCAGGGCTTTATGCTTCAAGCACCTGTCACTGCTGTAACAAAGATCAAAGACTTTATGACTGTGATGTTACAGAATTTAACACAATTATATTCCTAGAAATATAAGCATTAACAGAAACATGGATAGTTAAAGAATACTGACATATAGACATAAAAAGGAAATTTCTAAGCAATCCAGAATAATTACGTGGGTCATTGTGAGAGAACCAAAATCTGCTGTTCTCTTGAACACATAGAATTTGGATATCTGACTGGTTTATGTCATTTTATAGTCTAATCAAAGGGTTGTATCAGAAATACATTTTCTAAATGTTTTAGAAACAAAAGCACAAAGGAATGCACAGTCGCAGAAGGAAGGTGAATTTAAAGCCTATGAAAAAATCTGTTTTAAGGACAGAGAATATTTATGGCATATATCAACTCATGCGAGAAAACCCAAAGCCCCAGTACAAACATATAGGAATCATACCCCTTATTTTGATAGTGAAGGACAAAAATGTTTGAAGAAACACATTACTATAATCACAGAAGAGTTGGGTATATCTTTGATTTCTTCAAAGCAGCTTTTATTCACAGCAACTGTGCTGCAATAATGTATACCAAATGCGGTCTGTTACGTATCAAGAAAGGCCCACAGGCAAGTTACCTAAGGAAGCATCATGATGCAACTTTTTTAGTCTAAATACAGAACAAATCCTTAAACAAATTCACTTTTAAAGCTGAGATGCTGTGCACCAAAATTTAAAGTTATCAGTGGGGATAAGTGGACGGTTTCTTTGGAAACCTAAATTATTGAGAGAGCACCTTGAATACAAACCTGTGCTTTAGGAAATTTGTTAAAGATTTCTGTAGCTTGTGAAAGCTACATGACTCTTCTCAAAGGGAATGAAGGATTAGTCAATGATGCAGTTACTTAAAATCCAAGTTATTGAAAAAATTTGAAAAGTTAATTTAGAAAACACATTCACAGTTAAGTCCACTCCTGCTTGTTTGCTCCTGATACCTCTATGCACCACTGCTGCTGGAGAGAAGTGCTTATTATTTGCATCTCCATCCATTTCACAGAGCTTATTTCCATCCCAGAGAAGAGCTGTTGATACCATTCTACACTGGCAATGTTTACTGTCACTGTCATAGGGATCAGTGTGCTCAAACTGGCATCATCTTCATCTTCCCAAACAGGAAAAGGGAACAGCAGCAAACAAAAGCCACCTCAGTGCATCTCCAGCCCTGCAGGTGGATGGCCATGCCCATTGCAGAGGACAGCCAGCAGGTAGGATCACAAAATATTCCGTGTATTTTAAGAGATGTTCGTGATTCACCCAAGAAGAGATCATTGCTTAGTCCACATTTTCTTTCTCCTGTATCACCTGCCAGCAATCCTCAGTGAAATAAACCAATCATTGCCCCTCTCTCTTCCCCTGCATAATGAAGTACAACTAAAACTTTAAGAATTTCTGTATCAGTAATTTCACAATCTCTGTGTTGCTGTGCTTTGTCTGTGATCTCTCTCAGCAGTGTTTTTTTTCTGGCCAGTACTTTGGTTTCCTTAGGTAAATGGTGGCTGACTTACTGTATTTGCCCTGCTCTTCCATTAGACAGCAGCAGCATTCCACCATGGCTCTCTCCACTCTTTAGACAACATTTTGGCTTGCAATAGGAATAATCTTCACAGGCTCACGTGTTTAGCTGATCCTTGCATGCTGTTTTGGCCTGGTATTAGCAGACTGCAGAACTATTACAGCCATCTACCATACAGCCCTTTCTGAGACAGCAAAGTACAGAGGTGGATCCCCAACCTCTGCTCTCTGCACTGCAGCTTCCTGATCCATGGGATTCTCCCACGAATTTAGGATGTGAATATGCACTTACAACTTTTCTTTCTGCTACTCTGCCACCTTCTTTCTCGTATTTGCTGTTCTTATCCTCAGCCCTTGAAGACAATTCCCAACAGTATCTTGGAGTGCAGATGACGTCTTAGGTTCTGTGTCCAATATTTGCTTTTCTAAACTTTTAATGTAATCTTTATTTTACAAGATTTCATCCAGAACAGCTGATTATCTAAATTCTGGATGAGAGAATTAAGGCAGAAAAAGCCCTCTTTATTTGATGGTTTCTGATAAAAGGCAGTCAGCTGTCTGTAAAGATTCTACATTCAGAGAGGATCACAGGGAACACAGCCAGAAATGCTGAGAAACCAGAATTTGGCTAAATTTATTCTTCATTAACTCTTGATCTTCATCTGAGAAAGCTGCTTCTCCCAGTGAATTTTGAAAAATAAAGTCAATAAATTATAAAGGTGAAAATCATCCTGGTCTTTGGTAAATTATTTCAACTTTGCATATTTTTTTTTAGTTCTAAGGGGCAACTCAAGGGAAATGCCCATTTCAATAAAATTAAGTACATGCATTCTCAGAGTACTAAATCTATTATCTTCAAAAGAGACTTTTTAAGACTTTCATAAAAGTAAACACTATCTGGCAATTAGTACCACCCCAGATGATTATGTAACCTACTTCAGTTTTATATTTAATATTATGCAGCTACCTATGTTTCAGTTTCATCAATATTAGAATCATAGTCAATGTGGAATAGGATGCAGGATATTGATAGAAATAGTAGAAATTATACATTTTTATAGCTACTTTCTAACTTTTTATTAATTTTCATTAACTCTGCATAATTCCATACAGTTCTAGTTTTCAGTTGTTTTATGACAGGTGTGGCAAGGGAGAAAGTGACTTTTAAATCTTTTCCAGGCTCACATTCTGTCATTAGCTAGAAGTTACACATTCATCTTTGTGGCTTTTGCTCATTTTTTTTCTTTTCAAATATAAAGACCACTGTTATATTCTCAATATATTGCTCCACAGCCTTGTAATTGTAAAAGCTTTACCACAACTATGTTGCAATTCAACTTTTTAGCAGAAATAGCCATGAGAATTCTGTTACATTCTGTTACATGAGCATCTCTGACACTGTAGTAACTGCAGAAATGCTGTTCTCAGCTCTTGACTCCTGTGTAGCCCCACGCTGTGACACAACCTACGAGGTGGCTCATGGATCTATCATCAGGTGTGAAATCTTTTAACTTCCAGGAATAAAAAGCTTACTGGTCAGGGTGGACAGCTGAAGCTGCTCCTTGCTCGCCCAAGGAAACCTGCGACAGCCCCAGGAAGTACCTGTGTAAGTACATTTTTGGTTTTATATCATTATTAAGGATGCTTCACTCTATCTTGAGCATATGGGTTACTTGGAGTAATTGGGACTTTTTAAAATCTTTTTATGACAGCTAAAAATTCATCATCCCTTTTATCTATAACATATTAAATGTGTTATAGATAGAGAAGACCCTTACCTGTGCGGCAAGTATAAGAGTAAGGCATTCCATTAAAACTTTTTCCTGCATAGCATCTGTATACGAGATCTTTAAATTGCTGTGGTGATAAAACAGAACCCTGCGCTTCCAGAATCAATGGCACCTCTCTATCCACCTCTCTGTAGAGTTCCAGCTATAGAAACTGAATTGATATTGTATTTTTTTGGTTTGGTTTTTTCTCTCATCCCAGCACGTTGGATGTACAGGTATTGGACACAGACACCCCCTGCACCTCCAAACCCTGACCCTCCCCAGCACTGTTATACACTGTAGAAACAGGGAGGGGATAAAGCATGGTGAGTTTGACAGAATTTGAATCCGTGTGCCAGCACAGGCCCCTTGTTCAGCTGTAAGAAGAGATGTTCTAGTGTTTCCCAAACAGGTAGGAATAAGGAAGGTCCCTCTTTCTCCTATACACTGAAGCAGTCCTTAAAAGACTTAGGTCAACCATTTTCATCTCTTTGCCAAATTTAGTCACTTTTTTTGTGCCTTGAAGTTGTATAAACTTCTGGTTCATTTGGATCAGGTCTGAACCTATCTGATAAGTAACACGAGGAAGAAAGCCAAAGAGCAAATTGGCTGAGATTTGCTGCACCTGTGGGTTAAACATCAGTACTATCCAAAAGGAAAAAGAAGGAGCAAGCTTCCTTGTAGGGGGCAACAGACATATGCTTAAAATCTAAGCGATTATACTTAAAATCTACTTAAAAAAAAAAAGGATAAAAAAATACATAATAGTGCCTTCAGTGGGTCTCATTTCTAAAGGTACAACACATCCCAGTAAACTCTGGTGCTGAAGGCCGAGGTTTTCTGCAAGTCACAGGCACGTCCAAATGCAACTTCTGTTTTGCAGTTAATGGAGAACACAGAGAGAGATTCATGTCTTATAAAGGAAAAACTTAGAACAGTTGATGAACCATTTTGCCAATACCATTTTTGCACAATATACTAAGTTCAGAACTTTGTCTGCAGTTTTGTTATATTTAAGAGACAAAGCAAACTAAGCTATTTTCCTAAGGTTTTGAATTCTCGAAGTATGTTTTTATATGGCTTATGCAAAAGAGCTTCTTGGTTTTGAATAAACTTCCCTTCCGAGCTTACAAAATTTGCCTGAAGCAGTGAGCAAACTGTTGTAAACATGAGGCCATGGAAGTAGCCACACAGGGAAAAAAAACAAAAGGGGCTTTTTTCACTGTAAAAACTGCTATTTTCTGTGAAAGAATTCATGTCTACAGGCATGAAACTGAAAAAAAAATGCACAGATTTTAAACTATCTGTAAGTTTACTAAGAAGTAAAGATTATTTTAGCATAGCTTGTAAAGATTGGTATGAGCTTAATGTTAGGAGCTAATTTTGTGAAGTCAGCTGTTGGCACAAAAAGAAACATTTGTGAACGTTTGCAGATTCCACAAATATGATATATAAGATCCTAACAAGCTATATCTGAGGAAAACCACCCTAAGTTATTTCAAGTCTTTCCATTTCCCAAGTGGCAGTCCTTTTTATTGTCTAATATTTTGCCTTTCAGTTGTATTTTTGTGTCCTTTGCTTTCAACAGTATTTATTTGCCCATGTTCATGTACAATACAGTTTCAACTAAAATTTCCAGTTATGGTTTTGTCTGCCTTGTCTGTACATTGCCCTTTCTGAAGCACTTGTTTTGAATTGGAACCATCCCAAATTTCCTGTATGTCCTTTCCAGTGCAAGCTATGGCTGTGGTTTCTCAACACATTATTTCCAGGGAGTTGTGTAGCATGCTGTACACCACATTAGTGAAGTGATTTTGCTGAAAAATGGCCTGGCAAAAATGAGTTCTTTTAATGTGAATTCAGTCTGATTCACTGTGAGGCCACACAAGGAGTTGTGCTGGCACAGCTTCAAAGTAACGTGCCATGCTGTGGGAACAGAGCAGGGAAGGTCCCGGAGAATTTGGAGCCGATGTCAACCTCTCTGCACACCCCATATTCAACGTGCTGTGAAAGCACTGCCAATTCCTTTATTTTCGTGGAACAGCCTTAGCTCTGTGCTGTCTCTCATCAGATCCATCTGCTCCTTGCATTGTTTACTTCCCTGATGTCTGCATTTCCCTTTTATCACCTCTCTACTCTCTCAGGTTTTCTCCCCAGAATAAATCCACTTGTATGAAATTCGACATCCACATGCAAATTTCTGCAGATTCACTAAAAGTACATTATTCAAATAGCCTCTGGTCCTCTTCGCTTTGTTAAGCAGATGAAGACAGAAACTAAAAAGACTGAGTACCTATATTTGCATTAGCATTTTGCACATTCATTTGTTAAAGACTCAGTGCTAACCCTACCCAAACCAAAGCACTACCCACTCTCCTAGAAAACAACGGGAAGACTCCCTCGAACAGTTGGTTGGCCTCACATCCTTGTGTCCTGGCAATTACAGGGAGGATGTGGCTCCAGAGCTGTACCCTAGAAATGTTCAAACAAAGCCTACACTGCTTCAGTAACAAGAGTCTCTTCTCACAAAATCTTGCTTTTGTTGGTGGGGGTTTTAAATAATTTTCTCCTCCATTCAGTTGTTCCCATTCTTGACTATGCACAGATATAGTAAAGAGGATTTACTTGATAAAATATTCTTTAGCACCTGCTGTTTTAGAAACAAAATTGTCAACCCAGATGTTTTTAAAAGCTTCTAGTGGGGCCAATTCACATGAATATACCTGGAAACTTAACCCCCTTCTATTTTACTAGGACACTTCTACGTTTCAGTTCTCCCTATTATTTTAATTCAAGTTCCTGATTTCCTGTCAGGCCCTGTGTCTGCAAACTCATAAAGCCTCTGGCTACTGAGCACATTCTGTAGGCTGCCAGCCTGAACTAGCCTCTCTGTCTCTGCTCTAGTCAAAGTATAGAGAAACCTTCCCATAGGTTATTTTTACATCCCTCCCGCTCTCATCTCTGGCAGTTAATGGCTTTTCTTAGCCCTGCTGTCTGAACGTGAGAGAAGTGTAGCACACTGTAGTTCAAGTTGCACTTGTCTTGACAGTCGTGTTTCTTTTGTTTCCTCTTTCTATTTGTGCTATTCTCAGAGATTTATTTGCTACAGTCCTGACAAAGCCCCATGCAGAACAGCTGGCCATGATTTCTGCTGGTGTATTTCACCACCCCCAGGTCTTTATGCTTTATTTGGCTATTCCCTGGCAAACATGGCAGATGATTCTGCTTTGTCATTAGGCTGTGATGCAGAAACTTTTCATGTATTCTTACCAGAATTTGAATGTGCCAATTCCTGACAAACATTTTCCAAAGCTGAAGCATAAATATAAGTAAGATAATGATTCTGATTGCTCACAGATGTATGTACATCAGTTTCTCATAGAGATATGTGTGAATTTATTTTCCACAGCAAATACTTTTTTTTTTTTGTTTCATAGCATATTTTTATATTCCCACAACTGTTATAGGTATTTTTCCCTTCCAGGATTCTAGTTACTGCCTTCTTATAGCTCTCTTTCTCCAATGCATTTAACCTTGATTTAATTACTGGTTTTGTTTCTTTACACTTAAATGTACACACCAGTTAAAGTCCATCAAATTCACTTTTAAAGCACATGCAGGAATTGAATATGAAATTTGCAGTCTTTAGTATGCCCTTCACTTCTCTGGTATTCTTTATTCTGATCCCCTACATCTGCTTTGTTCTTCATATTTAGCATATTTTAATTCAAAACAGGAATGAAAATGCAGCTACTATTGGAAACAAACAATTCCATTACATTGTTGCTGGCAATGGCCCAATAAACTCACTGATGAAGTCTTCCTGGAGTGAGTACTTGCACTAAAGTCAGCAGGAGCACTTCCATTGGAAAAGTTACATAAGTGTGCATGTATCTCAAAGATCAGAGCTGCAGATGCATATCCAGCCCTTAGGGTTTAAGGTCAGGTTCTTTGGGTCACAACATAGAGATGCCATTGCAATCAAGAGCTGCTGTCTGGTTGCTTTCCTTGTTCCCTACCCAGCACAGTGAGGGTTTCATTCTTTACAAGGAAGTCTTTCTCCGAGTGTGGTCACCGCTGTACTCCTGCTCAACCTTGACACCATTCTTCCCTTGAGCCTGTTCCTTGCTGTCCTAACCATTAATATAAACAACAAATCTTTCCTATCATCCTTTTGCACTGGCAGACTATAAAACTTTTTCCTTCACTGCATTCTTCCTTGCTTTTGGTAACAAAATTCTAATTTATCCAAGGTTTCCATCTCTTTTAGCACAAGGTCTCTGTTCTTGTTGTTGCTCCTGCTCAAACCTCCAGCCTGTCTGTAATTCCCCTGAAGCCTGGCACCCGAATCCAAACATGATATTGCAGCTAAAGCTGTTCTGGTGAAGAGCTGAGTGACTTCACACAGGCTGTTCATGCTGTCCTAGGTGTCATTTCTCTCTTGCTGTGCATTACTCACATCTGCTCTGCCTGTAACCCTCAGATCCTTCCCAACAGGGCTGCAATTTAACAAAAGTGATCCCATTACATGTGTCAGAAGCTGACTCCTCCTGCCCAAGGGAAGTTCATTTTATTGGTCTCCACAGAATTTTTCCCTACTATTCAACTTCACTTAGTGTGAGCTCTCTCTTTTTCTGATCAATAGCCAAGGCTTACTTTTTGTTAGGATTGCTAGCTCACCCTGCACCAGTAAGGACACAGGAACTGGTGTAGTTCTCTTTTGCTCCGCATGAAAGCATGCTTGAAAGTTTATAAATCAATAGATTTGCTTCATCTGCTGCTGAAGCTAAGGGGAGGGGAGACTTTGTGACTGGTATAACATCAACAATGCTGGGCCTACTGTATTACTATATTTAATCATTTCACCTACGTATTCAAATGTACACCTTGAGTGGGTGAAGGAATCTGGTGTGATTGAGAGTCAGGGTGTGTCCCAGCCTGCTGATCAGCATACAAGTATGAAGGAGAATTCTTAGTACTTCTAAATCGTGAGGGCTAATGACTGCCACACACCTACTCTCTTAATGGACTCATTGCCCTTGAAGGCAAAACTGAGGTCAAACCATGCCTTGACTGGGCCCATTTTCAAAAGACATGTTTGAAAGCCTCAAATTTGATCTCTCTTCCTTCCATGGACACAGTCTAATCCTGGTTAAAATCTAAAGGAAGGGCAAAACAGACCCACATTCTTCTCACCCCTCTGGAGGTGAAGAATCTGTCCTGTGTTACCACCCAAGGAAGTAGAGACACACATTCACAGTGGAGTAGGTGGCAGTGACAATAGGTGCACAGAGACAGTGGAAAGCTGGGGGATAGAAGAGAGTGAGAGAAAAGGGAGAGAAGCTGTAGGAGAAAAGGAGACTGGGGGGAAAAACATAGCAGAGGGGGAGAGAGGAAGCAGAGACAGGAGGAAGAGAAGTCCAAAAAGGAGGGAACATAGGAGTCAAAATGTTTGCCTGTGGTTCTAATCTCAACACTTTTTATGGATAAATCCTTTATAAAGGAATCTCTTCAAAGATTCTCCTATGTGGAGAATAATTCTAAGGAGAATCTCCTTAGAGCTATCACAGCTGCCCCCTGACAAATTCCTGCATCCCAGAAATCTCAAATGCTGAAATCAGAAGTTAGGACCATCCAAAAGGAAGGACTAAAGAGCATTAGGAGCTGCAAGCTCCAGCATCACTGGTTTATACCATGGTACAACTCTTCCAGCTCCCGTTTATGAGGTTAAAGAAATAATGACTCATGAGACTGGCTGACACCTGGAATGATTTAACCAGGCCAGCCCTAATGTGAGTGACATTGACTCACATTTCCAGATGTAGGTGGAACTGGCAATTGTCTTTTCCTCATAATTGTCTTAACTTGCTTTGCTAGTTAGAAATAGTTTTCTAGGTTATATTCCAAATCTGGTAATCACTGGAGGTACATTCTTTCCATAGATGTTTGTATTTGTAGTCGATGGAATATCTAGGACAGAATTTGACCTACAAACTTAGATATGTAGCAGCAGCCTAGACAGAAATATATGTACTTAAGTCTGAACCAGAACAAAAGTAAGATTGCTTGAGATATACATAAAATTTAAAATATCAATGCACATTTTGGGGCAGACAGGATTTTTGTGTTTTGGTTTTTCTCTCCTCACTTCTGAAGTGTTCCTGATCTCTTGCTTTTAAGTAACCTTTTTTAATGAATGCAAATTTAATGCAATGGCATTCTCTTAAATAATGCAGGGGGAAAACCTTCAAATAATAGGATAAAAGAGATGCTGGAAATTTCTAAAAAGTTTAATCAAAAATAGTATATGGAAAGGGAGAAAATTATGAAGTCATCCCCCAGTGGTTTTCATCCAGAAAGTGCTTAGACTCTCCTCCTCTTTCTGCCTGCTGTCTATTCTTTCCCAAGGCACAGGCTTGTCCCAGAGCCTGGCAATTAAACCACACTCGGTGATGTTACAGTGACGTAAGCTGGCCACGGCTGAGCTGACTGCAGGGGTATGTCATGACTTCCAGCACAGAGATTTGACCCAATTACTGTGACCTGACACACTTGCAATCTAGTACAGCCTCAAGTCTCAAAGCAATAGCCCCTGAAACCACTAGAGACTCATGTGAAAGCTGAAAACAAACCGAAGAAGACTGAATTAAACCCAGGAGAAAAGCATTCTGAAAAATCATGATTATATCACATAGTTTGTTAATACATGCTTACTTTGCTTGTTGGAGAGCTTTGGGTGAGATATCCACATGCTTTTTAAGAACAGAAGTGTTGACAATCCGGGAGGAAATGACAGAGCTGATTGTATCCTGCTCTGAAGACGCATCAGGGACGTAACGCAATCCATGTGCTGACTGGTGAGGGTGTCATGAAGCTGCACTGCAGAGCAAGGTGGTGGCAAGGTGAGGTGCTGCCCCTGAGCAGATCCCTGCAGTGTTTGGTGATTCTGAGCCTAACAGGGAGGGCTTACACTGCAGAAGCTGAGACAGCTTAGAGATGGAGATAAAGAAACATCAAATGCAGTCAGTCTGTGCTTAAGAACCATATTAACACCTTATGCATCAGGTTTCTCCTGGTGATTTTGCAATGTTCATAATAAAACAGAATCACAGAATCCCAGAGTGGGTCAGGTTGGAAGGGACCACAGTGGCACATCTGGTCCAACCTCCCTGCTCAAGCAGGATCATCCCAGAGCACATTGCACAGGATTGTGTCCAGACTGTTCTTGAGTCTCTCCACTGAGGGAGACTCCACACCCTCTCTGGACAATCTGTTCCAGTGCTCTGTCACCTGCACAGTAAAGAAGTTCTTCCTCATGTAATGCCAGCTAACAGGTGCGTTCCTCACTTTCCAGCCTCAGAAAAGCTTGTGAACAAACTTCTGTTTGTGCATCTTACCTATTTTTGTGTCCTTCACTCTTGTTCATTATCATTGAGAACCAGAATTCCTAAACTGAAAATCAATTAACATGCTATTTCTGGGGAAAAAAAAAAGTTAATTACCTAAATACAAGAATGGTCCCTATAACTCTCAGCAGCCTAGTGTCTTTATTCCAAAAGAGAAGTCACAGATAACCACATGAGAGAATTTTGCAAGCTAAGATCTAGAATGGACTTAAAATGAACCACTTAAGGACAAATTTGCCTTTGAATTATTTTGTAAATTTCTGTCTATTTCAAGTTCATTGCTTGTGTGTAGATATAAATAAACGTGTACTATCTAGGACAGTGATGAACGGTGACTACATGTACCCTGGAAATTCAGTCCTGAGAAGTTTTTTTTCTAATCGAATCCTTTGTGCTCTGTCACCTGCACAGGAAGTTATTTCTACATAAATAATACCAAGTAATAAATAATACGTTATTATTACTCAACTGGGTTTTTTCCCAGAATTCTTTTCAACGGTCTTAGGAGATAAAGCTGGTTCTCCCGTGGAAAAGCGGACTCACAAAAATGTGGGTTTTGCTGTGACTACCACTATTTATGAAGCAAAATAAGTTCTCTTAGGTAAGACTCTTAACCAGACTGGTCTGTTATCTCAGTGTTCACAATAAACACGCTGTTCTCTCCATAAGTGAGCAGCATGCAGGACAAGCCTCCCTAAAGCAGCGATCTCTAACAGGAGTCTGAGGGGTGGATCCAAAGGTGTAACATAGCTGTAGGAGAAGCAAATCATGAGAGGATCCATCGCCACTCTTCAGAGGCAGGTCGCAGGGGAAAAGGCAGCTCCAAACAACGTTTTCACAGCGAACAGAAGGGAAGAGAGTACAGAGGCAGCAGTGGTGGAGCAGCCAGGATACAGGCTCCCAAGGGACTCCCCAGCCCGAGGGAACAGCTGGAGGGCTTGCTCCCTCTACTGGAGCATCCTAATAGACCCGCGAGAGAATTGCTGGTTTGACCCAGACTCTCAATCCCACAGGAAATCTCTTGGACTAGGAAATAAAAAATGAATGCAGCGTTGATTACCATTGCTGGCTTAGTATCCCAAGGATTTTTTTTTTAAAGACTGACTATGTATTTCAACATGCAGCTGAAGGCAGAGGGGAGAGAGAGCTATTGCTTTTGTTTTGAAAAGAATCAAAATAAGTTGTACACGTTTAAATCTGTAATTTTCACATCATAATTCTGTCAGTTCAGTCAGACTGGGACATATGAAAAGCAGGCAGCCCTTTGAAATCTCATGTAATGCAGAAGAGCAACTCTTGCCTTATGACCTTTGCCCCAGGACAGCCTGGCCTTAAATACTTGAGCTTACAAATAAACAGCCTATTCCTAAAGGAAGCAGAGAGTTAACCTCTCCTAAAGCATCTCCAGACAAGCACAACGTCATCACTTGGTTATTTAGCATTCACATCAGGTAAGACAAGTCAGAGCAGCACAAAGCACAGTGACAGCAAGAAACTGTGACTCAGACACTCACTGCCACTGCTCCACTCTTGCTGGAAAGAGTTTGTGGCCGAGACTCCTCTTTCTCTTTTGCAGAATCAGGGTCATCTTTGGGCTCTGAGATTGCACCATTCTACACCTTGCAACTCACCTTTCTGTCTGCTGAAAGGGAGTTCAGGAAACCTTATTTCTTCATGCCTTTTTGTACCCTAAGTTACATAGTGTTGGTGTGGAATCTGCCTTCTTCTGTATACAGCATCTGACATTTGGTACAAAGACCTCCAATTTTAGCTAAACATTACAGGTATGATAGTAAAAAAGTAAAATGTTTGACTAAAACCTCATCCAGATATATTTTAATGGATTTTGTGGCCACTCCAGTAAAATGACTTCTCATTTGGCAGCTTTCTGTCATCTCAGTGAACACCTTGGTCCACTGGTGCTCGAACACCTTATGAATTCAATAGAGGAAATGGAAACCAAACTCTGCAGCAGTGACAAAGAGGAAGCTTTCAAAAGAGAACTACCATACTGCATGGGAGAAATAGACTTCACAGCTTCTGGGAAGAAACACGGAAGGGTATGGGCACTGAGGAGTTTTAACCCCTTAACACCACTGTTGTTCAGCTGTTACTTCTTGGCACTAAATGCAGAGACTGCAGTAGTGAGGATCGATATGCCACACTGTGAGGCACCACATTGTACCCCAAGTATGGACCATGCCTTCCTGAACATGAATGGAGTTTAAAATACGGCCTTTCAATATACAGAAATCAATAACTTGATTTGCAATTCCATGATACAAGTACAGGTGATTACTTTTCCCTTTAAAAGAAAAATCACTTACACGCCCTGCTTCCTTCATTTTGCATCCTTTCCCTGTTTTAACCTGCCAAAAAGTAATCACTATGGCTTTTTACATTTTAGACATACTTTTGACCTGTTTCAAGGTTTTTCTTAAAGTTCTCTCTCTGTTCTGCTAATATGCAGAGAGGGATGTATATGGGCAAACCCACCTCCTCATTAGTCCCCTGCACACATTAGTGCCAGAGCAGAAGGAATTCCTAGGAACTCCTGAAATCTGCCTCAAGATTTTGTTTCATCATAAAGTCTTAAGCACAAAGCCAAAATACAGAAAGAACTGCAAGATGCAATAGATTAATGTAACATGTCCTCGAAAAACAGACATAAAACCAGGCAAATATTTCAGCTTGTGCAGAAAAAAAAAAAGCCTATGAAATTTGTTGGCTTTGCTAGACTGCCATGAAACTGAAGGCAGTTCAAGAGGAAGCTCTGAGGGAGAGTGTGATTCGTCAGTCTGAAACACAGAACTAACCTATGGAACTGACCCAGTTACTCAGATGGCAATTATACAGAAGTCTGCTAAATTCATTCAAGTAGTTAATTCCCTGACAATTCTTGCTCAAATAATTTTCCCTTAAAAATCCAAGTTGATGATAATTTCCCTCTGCATTTACCATGAACAGACTCTTTACTGTATCTTTCTGTCCTATTGTTATTCATTGGGTTTTTCTTGTGTTTGCTGAAGTTTATGAAGGTCCTGAGTACCATTCACCCTGGAATTATATTTGAAGTTATGCTCAACAAATGGAAGCTACCTGCTCCCAATTTGGTTGTCTCTTTAGTAGGGGAAGAAGAAAATTTCCAGACGAAGCCTTGGCTACGGGAAACCTTAAAAAAAGGACTTATAAAGGCAGCTCAAAGCACAGGTGAGTGCTTTAGGATTTAAAGAAGGAATTCATATTCCTGATGGATTCTCACACCTAGACCCCAGTGATCTGCTAACAACAATAGGCCTGCTCACATGATTTTGAAAATTCAAGACTTTGCTGAATGCAGCCTGCAACCTGCATGTAAATACCTTTGAAAACAAAAGATATTGTATTATAGTAGCAAAAATAAGTTCTTTCAAATCAAATTACTCTATGTAACCATTTCTGAAGTGTAAATTACCTGATATTTTTCCCTCAGAGGTTACATTAGAAAGATAGCATCAAAATGGGACCAAATAAAATCGTCCCTCTTTTGTGCTATGACAAAATAATTCTGAAGAGGGCAGAGCAATTTGACTTCAATAAGAGTGAATTTAGGCCAAACAGAAGAATTCTTGTTTTCTGCAGATTTTATCACCTGCAAAATAAAAATAAAATATCTGTGAGCATTTCACAGGAAGGTCTTGGTTTAACTTCACTGTTCCAGACAAGATTGTACCAGTTTTGCTTCTTGTAATGAGGCAGCCCAGTACCAGAGCTCTTTTTGGTACTTTTGTGCCACACAGATATTCTCTATATCCATCTGCCTTCTGTACTTCAGACTGGACAGCATCAAGATCCCCAGTTTCTTTGTGCTACATATTTGAAAAAGGCCAGCTTGCTGTTTTACTCAGGGCTCTCTAAATTCCTTTTCACCGTAACAGCACTGCTGTAAATTCTATTATCCTGAAGAATTCATTCTCCACACACATGAGAATAAGAGAAAGAACTCCAGATTATGCAGGTTATGCCTGAGCTCGTCTGCTAAGAGGTGATTGTGTGGGACTGTTTAGCGCTCAGTTCAAGCCAACAACTTCCCTGACTCTGTTCCTTTGCTCTTCCTCTTGAAGCAGCCAGACCTGCCTGGTACAGGGATGTGTCTGCTCATGTGTAGACAGTGAGTGACTCCAGAGTGGTACTCTTGATGAGCATATTAACATCAGAGTAAAGATGGCAATGTTGCATCACGTGATATGTGAAGAATGTTTTTCCCTGATCTTATAATTTCTTCTTGTTTTCCTTATTCAAGTCTTACATACTTGGCAGGTATTTTAATTCTGAAAGTTATAGTCCATCAAGACCTGTCTTTACTTTATCTATCTAAAAAAACCCCTTAAATTCAGTATTCTAAGTAATGTTACTTGACACACAAACACATTCAAATACAAAGAAATTACCTAACTGGTTTTTAAAAATAATTTCAGGTGCCTGGATTTTCACCAGTGCTCTGCGTGTAGGGGTAACGAGACACTTGGTGCAAGCAGTCCGAGATCTTGCACTGGCTAGCACCTCTTCCAAAGCAAGCGTGGTTGCCATAGGAATAACTTCACTCAGGAAAATCCAGCAGAGAGAAATTCTGGAAAACACAAAGGTATTTTTCACTTATTCTACTGTTCGCATATCAGCCGCACCTTTTCAAAATCCGTAAGCAGTTGGCAGAACGATTTTGATGTAACTTTAAACGAACAAACAAACAAACAAAAAGCGGTGTTTAAGCTGTGTTTTGGGAGGAAACAGAAATAGAGCTCAAGGTTTTTTGGATGATTCTGTGTCCTCAGCCGTTCCGCACATGCCCATCGGGTGGCAGCATTAGGCACTGCAGCGCAGGGATGAACGTCAGGAAAATATCCTGGAATGAGGGGCCTTTCACGCTCTTCTCCCTTGTCCACTTCCTGCAGAAGCACTTAGTCCGAGATATTACATAAATAATGTAAAAAGCATATTTTCTATTATGGGACACCAGACATAAATATTTCAGGACAAGTTTTTCTTTAGGTAGCCACTGAATTGGTATTTAATACACAAAAACTTGCTCAGTACAACAGGTCAAAAATACCAGCCATACAGGATTTCACCAATGGGGAGCTCTGGGAAATTCTCAAATTGGGTCAAGGGAGTCAAAGTTCTTGGGAAGAAAACAAGAACAATACACCAACAAATAAAAAACCTCACCCAACAAAACTGTTGCTGAAAGTGTTGCTGCTGAGTGGACATAGAAGTGGAAAGAAAGAAAAAACACCATTTCCTTCTTGTCGCTGGATATATGCTCTGTCCTAAGCAGAATACTGTAGCAATAAAATAGGTGTGCAATGACAATGAATGACAGTTTCTCTGCACTATTTTACTTCTCTGCAGAAGCTAAGAAACAAATGACAAAGAGAGCCCTTTGAATTCACACCTAGTTGTTCTCTCAGAGAGGCCTGGAAGTACCAGCTAGAAGCTGGGAGACTGTCAGACCATATTAGCAATTTATTGTCGTTGGTCTTTCCCTTTCTTTCCTTTTTTTTTTTT
>VZRF01005026.1:214778-237290 GCA_013396875.1 Vireo altiloquus | reverse complement strand
TTTTTTTTTTTTTTGCCAGTGGCAGCTACCTGCGTGCTCTTCCAGGTGGGACTCTTTAGCTGGAAGACTTTAACCTATTTGTGTGGCAACTGGTTCGAAAGGGCCTCAAAGGAGAGAATTTGGTTCACTGTGTTCATGAATTTTGTTCAGGAAAGTCGCTTTGGCAAATGCAAACTATTTCACCTCCCTCCTAGGCTAAGTGATCAAAATGCATCTGGATCTTTCCCTATCAGCAGCTACAAAACAAGTGCACTCTCTTTTTATTTACTTCCCCTCAACCAAAGCCCAAATTCTTTGTCAAGGAACATTTTGCAAAGAGTGTTCCCGACCCTATGACTTCTGGCACAGCTTCCACTCAAAGATATTTTGGATTTTAGTCAGTAACTGTAAGACAAAGGAACTACAGACAGGGATGTTGATCTAAACCCAACTCACTTTATACTTGGCACTAACACAAGCAGCTTGTTGTATAAAATAGAGCTAACAATCCACACTAGCAAGGAGGAAAACAAGCCCTGAAATCAATGGATCCCTCCCATCTCTTCGGTGTTAATGGCATGCTTTAAACATCATTGAAAGATCACTTCCACGTTTTCAGAGAATAAATAAGAAAATCCCCAAAGGCCTTTTGCAATTGCTTGTTGTGCCTCCGGGTCCTAATCAAAGGCCAGATCTTTGGTGAGGAGGCTTAATGTTACATGGCAGCAGAATAGAGGCACACCCTCTGTCAAAACAAAATCTGAAGTAAATTAATTATGTCAAGAAGCTTTCCCCAAGGAATGAGAGACAGAGAGAAGAAAGTGAAAGATATTTGTGGTACTTGCTGTTCTTAAGAATCATTAAGAAACTTAAAAATGCAAGTTTACTGCAATTTAGTGGGGGGAAAATGCTATACATTGACAACTGCCAAGCTGACAGTCTGAGTTTTGCTCAGCAACACTGCAGGAACTGGAAAAGAGGAATGATAGAAGGAAATGCAGATTTTAACAGTTAGTTTAATCTGACTTACTTGCAAGAGGACAATGATGTGAAAATGTAAAAGAATAATCAGACATTTACAGCCCAGTATGATGTATCAAAGTGGATGTGCAACAGTGGGAAAGAAGGATGTATTAAGAAAGAAAGGGGATTTGAAAAAGAGTGTCTATGGAAGCCCATACGTAGTGCAATATTTAGAACAAAAGACTGTAGCTGGTGCTCTGGTTTATCTAGATAATGACTCCATGCACAAAAAAAATCATAAAGATATAACACCTCTCACCCAAAATAAAATATAAGAGGATTCCCCTTTCTAAAATCTGTCTGATACTCACTCTTTTAGAATGCAATTTCCAAACTGAGAATAACCCTTAGATTTCATATAATCCTGTCAATTAAGTAAAGCTGTGTTTAAATTGATAGGGACATGGAGCAGGCTAACTCATTTACTGGCCTAAACATGGACAAAACACTATTGAAATAAATAGTTTGCCCCTCTTTCACCAGCTGAGGCTTCACATCTCCATACACAGTTATCAAGTGTCACAGCCCCTTTCCATTTGTCCAAGAAACATTTCGAAAACCTGCATTCCGGAGATGATGATTGATATCACCATATTTTGCAGAGGCCAAGAGGGAAACTTCAGGGACTCCATCTATCAGTCCTGCCAAATCTGGCCGCTTCCAGAAGGAAGAGATTTTCCTTCTTCACCCTTTTTTAAGAGTCTATCCAAGTATCTCACAGGGGTTGTGCTGTGTCAGGGCACAGACAGCACAGAAATGGAGAGGAAGGACATTAAACGTGGGCTGGGCTTTGCAGAGAGCACTGACACCTCTCCTCATCTCTCTAGAGTGAAAGTCTTGTACACTACCAGTCAGATGACAACATCCAAGGCCCCCCCTATTCCTTGGACCACAACCATTCCCACTTTATTTTGGTGGACCATGCAACGCCCGATGAGCTGGATGGAACCACCAAGCTATGCTTTGCCTTGGAAAAGTACATCTCAGAGCAGCGCACAGGATATGGGGGTAAGCAGGGTCTGCAGAGGCATCTAATCCAAATAATGCTGATAGCACAGCAGGCCCCTGGCCTTATCAACGTAGCTCCAGTTCTCAATTTGGGCAGTCACCTACATAAGCAAGACCAAGTCAACACATTTGTCATTATGTAAGAGGCAGAACTATGGTAACTTCTGGAGCTGAGAAAGCTGCTCTCTGAACCAAAAATCTGGACTTTTATTGCATCTCCTTAGATGTAGCTCAAAGCTGATCTTCAAAGCACAGCTCAAATTGCCTTAAAAGACAACACATGGAAAATAAATCCAGCTTCAAGTACCTTAACCAGTGGTTCTAAGTGATTGATAGTGATTGTTGTATACTTATATCCCCTCTTGCACACAGGGTCTTGAATTGCTGTCACACTGGAAGAAAATACTTGTTCCAAAGCCCTCTGAAGTATTTTAAGCCATATTTGTTTCAGGATAAAATCCTGTCCTGGGTAAACACCGTAGCATTTAACGTCCATCTGAATCTCTGTGACCTTTCTTCATAGTAAGAACTGAGTATTGGGCAGGTCTCCTACTGCTATTTGTGGAAAGAAATCAGTTGCCAAGCTCATACAGTTACTTTTACCTTTGCTTTTATCCTGTAATACCTGCAGTGCTAGCGCAGCTGAAACAGGAGAGAGAGGTCACTTGTTCACAGCCGTGTGCGTCAACAGAATATCCACTTACACAGCCCACAGGGGCTTGCACAGAGGCACCTGGGAGCACAAATGCACCTGAAGGATCCTTACCTGGTGACTCAGATAGGAAAGGCCACAGGCAGGCTGTAAGGGTAGCCTGAGGTTGCAGCGCTGAGAATTACAAAGCAGCCTCTTCCTGCTGGCAAACCAAATCTGATTGAACAGATCTCAGGGGAACATAATTCTGACAAAGAATGCTGATTCATATGACAAATATTTTGCTGGAACATACTGAATTCAGTGTTATCTTCTCTAAAAAAACCCAATGTCATTCATTTAAGCTCATTTGCAAACAAGCTGAGCAAAGCTCTGGGGCTTTTCTGAAGTAAAACAATTTAATAAGGTCATGCGGAATTTCCCTGTTAAAAAAAACCCCTAGAAGTCTTTTAGAGGAAATCTTTTATATACTGAATATTCTTTGCAATTGAGGACTTTCCAGATTCACAGCATAAATTCAGAATCCACCTGGCCAGCCTCTGGCTAAATTTTTTGTAAATCTGTGGTAAATGAAGAATATTTGTAGCCTTAACCATACCTTGAGGAACCTGTGGTCAGAGGGGTCACTTTCCAGAGAGCATCACATTAGAGAGGTGTGACAATGCTATATCATTCACTAAAACAAATTAAGTTTCTTGCCAACCACGTCCTGGCTATAGCTCAGTCCAACCTTATCTCTGTAGTCATCCCAAAAGAGATACAACAAACAGCTAGCAGAGATCTGTACTGAGTTTTGGGAGATCTACAAAGGGAAACATCAAAAAACTGTTTGAATCAAATGCCTTTTATCTTCCAGCTGAAAGAGGCATTCATCTCGTGGTATTACTGTTTTGATTGAGCTCCTTCAGGCCAATCTATAGTCACTTTTGGATTACAGAGTTCAGCATTTACAGTAAAAACCATCCAAAACTATGTGGGCACCTGTGGGAGGATGGCTTAGGACAGGGATCCTGACCTCATTTCTTCCCCTGATGCTATGACATGTTAAATATTTCATTAGCATTTCTTTTAAAAGTATCAGACTGTGTTATTATTAATCACCACACTAGGCTGAATGAAACTTTAAGCAGTTTAAGCAGAGCAATAAACAGTATATGGTTCCTATCAACTTGTATCTGACTCATCTCATCCTACCCAGCCTACACAGTCGGCCTCTTCCTATTCTTAAATCCTCCTTCCATAAGGCTTTTCTCCTGGATTCCACTTCCCCTTCCAGCACACACCAGGCACATGCTTAACACCCAGGGCAAACTGACAGATTTTCACCTCTAGCTGTGTCTTTCTAGAAACACTGTAGATGAGTACTGAGGTAGATGCCTCTCAGGAACCCCACCAGCCTTGTCCTGCCCCCTTACGCAGTGCCATCACTCCCCAGCCTGACAACCTTGCAGCAAATAAATAGCTTTAAAACCAGCAGTGGCAAGACACACTGAGGTGCCAATATCCATATTTTGCAGCTGAGGTGTGCTGAGGTGAGAACAGCCTGGACTTCTTGCCCAGGATCACACAAAATGTCCATGGCAAAGGTACACATTTGTCCTGAATCCTAGGTCAGGACCCTGTCTGCTGCGTCTCAGGGTTATTCTCCTTTGCCACATCCTTCTGGAATTGCCTGCCTTCTGCAGGTTCATTTAGACACCAAAACAGCACATAAGAGGAAAGGTATTTCCAAGGGGTCAGAAAAACAGCAGTAGCTTTGTGAAAGCTGTTACTTTTTAAAAATTAAACCATCTATTTCACAGGAACGGGTAGCATCGAGATCCCTGTGCTTTGCTTACTGGTAAATGGGGGACCAGGCACACTTGAGGTAAGAAGCTGTTTTCAACTTTAGAAAAATAGACTAACTGGTGCCAAGTAATTAATGGAAAATTTGGCTGCATGACAAAAAAGTCTATGGGCACTTTACATAAAGTAAAAAAATCACATCTATAAGATGTGTTCTGAGTTCTGTTAATATTAAATTTGCCAGTATTTGTTTGGGAGAAATATTTCATTTTGAATAGGCACCAGCTGATCATTAAAACTTCCACTGCCAGCTTGTCCAGTGGGAAGAAAGAATCTGAAACTAAGACAAACCCACGGAATCCAGCTCCAGATCTAGGGAAACAGAAACACTGTGTTATTACCTGAGAACTACACACACAAAAAAAGAGATGAATCTGTCAGTGCTGTTCAGCAACAATGACACAACTGTCTGTGTCAGGGCTCAGAGAAAGCCCAAGACCAGGTTTGCTGGATGTGCCTTTTAAAACAGGAGTGTCCTGGTTCCACTAAGCAAAAGTACATTGTAAGATTGAAGACTGGAGTGTTGTCTGATAATAATCCCAAATCTTCTTCAGTGAAAGATCAGTTTTAATTTTTTTCCCGAGTAGTCCTACAACTTAAAAAATCTATTAACAAGGAGTTACTCTTTGATTTCTATTTTATTTTACTTTTTTATAATACTCTCAGTCTAGAATACCTTTAGAGAGACATAGTTTAACTATAACTTAAAGTTTCCAAGTGATGGGACTGTGACATGCAAGCTGTTCCTTGTAATCCCTTTCAGAATAATGACTCCTTTCTGGGGATGTTTTCTAATTTCAGTTTCATGTATCTTGTCATAACTTTTGTCAGCTGGACTAAAACACACACTCATATTAGAAATCTCCCTGTTTAAACAAAGATTATGTCACCTCATGAGCTTTCTTTCATGAGAAGCTAAATATTGCAGTGTTTCCTTTATCTTTGGTTTAGAAAAATCCCATGTTATGATGTATAAATCCTCTTTTCAAAGTCTTACAGAACAGTGTAACTGGAAGACCAAAAGTGACAGGCTGGAGTTGCTCTAAACTCACATGTGCTGGGAATGGATAACTGGCTACACTTTTTTAGAATATCAATTTCTTAAATGGATTTCTTAAAATGGATAGTATACACCAAAGACTATGAACAGTTTTTTGAAAACCTCAATACCTAAACTAAAGAAAAAAACTCAAACCCTGCATCACAATTGAATCAATACAGTCTTGCATAACTCCAGAGGAACAAACGGACAGAAAATAGACATTGTTGCAATTATGATGCCATGGCCTCTGCTTTCCTCTCTCAACAACCTGCCTGACTCAGTCTACTCGCACAAGTAATAGAATTAGTAGCCTTTAACTCTCATAGTTGCTATGATTCAGTGGTTTTTATTTTCCTGTAGCGCGATTTTGTATTACCACAGGCAAAGTCCTTATTTTCAGAACATGTTGCCAGGTTTAGCAGACAGGAAAAAAACCCCTATACAAAAAAAAGCCTGGTGATAATTTCTGTACAGGGTTGCTCTTGCACTTGACTATGCTGAAGGAGAGACATGCTGAAGGAGAGACTTTGGGGAAAAAAAAAAAAGTCAGGGTCAAAGAAGTTGTATGCATGGTTTGTCCAAAGCAGGTTGCTTAGCTACTCAGCAGATGTGTCATGAAAAGAAGCATAGTCAGAGGCCCATACATGGATGACCTGCAACAGAATTCAGAAAATCCTAATAGCTCAGAGGAATCTGAACTGATTCCATAGTGAATCTGATTTAGGTACACATTTATTCCTGTTTTGCTAGAAGTCCTTCTTTTTAATACCATTTTCTTTCCACTTATGAATTCTAAAAAATGTCCTATTTTAAACTACAGAGAATTTGCAGCGGTTTGGAAAATTCTGCTCCCTGGCTTATCTTAGCAGGGTCTGGAGGTACAGCTGACATCTTAGCTGCATTCATGAATAACCCACAGCTCATCATGCCAGAAGCTGTTGAAAAGCAATTCAAGGAGAAATTCCCTGCGGAGAGCTTCTCATGGAAGGACATTCTCCAGTGGACAGCGACAGTGAGCTCATACGTCTGATAAGTCTTTATGTCCACAAACGCTCTCCAAGCTCCTGTAGTATTGGTAGCCCCTTCAGTACAGGTTTGGCAAGAAGCTGCTCAGAAGTTTTGAGAATTCCAGTGCTTTGACACTTGTGTCATAGAATGCCTCTGTAGCACTAAAAATCAAGTGGTCATTCGATCATGCAAGCTACTTTGTTGTCCCGGTAATTCAGCTGAACACTTAGGGCTCTGTCCTTCCTCAGTTACTTCCTCAAGTAACAGCCAGCACCCAGGACCCCCACAGTCATTCTGTAGGACATGAACCATTATTTATATCCACAGCTGTGGAGCTTGTGCAGCTGTGACAGAAGACTTAATTCATGATCTACAGCTGCTAAATGGAAACCTAGTTGTGGATAAGCATGAATAAATTAAATAGAATGGAGCATGTTTAGAAATTATCCTATCTATTGTCAGTTACTTGTTCTTTAAGTATTATTGTTCTTTAAACAGAAAGACAAAATAGATTCACAGATCTTCTTTACTCTTTGTCTTGAGGTGCAGTTGCATAACCCTTTTAGAAACAAAAACCCACTCTGAGATTGTCCTTGTATGAAGACTGAAGAGCACTGGGTGCCTCTGAGATAAACCAAGTCCACCTGACCTGGCCCACTACTTATTCTTTGCATTCCCTGCCATAATCCTCGACTTTATAAGTTTCACATACTAATTCCATTAGGAGGAACTTTGCCAGAGCACTAACAGAAGGGGATGAAAGGCATCTAGAAGCGATATTGCCAGATGCTGACAAAGTCTCAGTGCAGCTGCACTGTGAGAAAGAAAACTCAATAAATAGAGAAGCAGAAGGAAAGAGACGAGTTCTGTATATATCAATATTTGAGGACTTTTACTCAGAGAAGGGTCAGAGACTATGCTTTTAAATAAACAACTCAGAGAGCAAAACTCAAATGTCAAAGCAGGATAAGGTAAAATGAAACTAGTGGTATGCTGGCTACGACGTGACTTTGAGCCAAGTAAGAATGTAAGTTAAGAAAGGATCTTTTAATTAAAAGCTATCCTGGTTCTCAGGATATCCAAGGTCTGTTCCTCCTGTCTTGGCAGATGACTTGGAAAAGGCAGTAACTCCCTCCTTGCCTTAGGAGTTATTCATATATGGGAAACTGATAATATTTGCTTTCTTGCCAAACCTCAGCTTAGAATTAGAACATATGTTTTTGGAAGGTAGGTGATTCCCACTGGGTTCTTGGGTACTAATGCGTATCCAAAGGAAAATGTGTAAAATTATTTTCGTTTCTACTCCAAATAGATTCAGAACATTATTTTACACCAGCATCTACTAACTCTGCACAACTTTGAGCAAGATGGTTCAGAAGAACTAGACACAGTCATTTTAAAAGCTTTAGTAAAAGGTAAGTCCCAATAAACACAATGCATTGTAATGTTTGTCTTACTTGACTGCTATGCCATGAATATGCTATACCAAAATTCCTCTTTTTCCAGTGCAAGTTCGGTTGACTGTTAGATCAGATTTCATTTCTGATGTACTGTTCTTTTGTTTGTTTATTGACAAATTAACTGTGGCAGTTACTGTAGCTCTTGTAAACTTCCTTTAGACCAGTGCTTGCTTTTTAATCTCATGCTATTGTATAGTACTATTTTAGTCACTCCTTTATTTCACTACTTGCTTCTCCTTGTAACAGAGGCTATAGAAGGACTGAAATATACTGGAGTAGTATATTATTCCAATTACAAACCCTTAAAAAAACCCCCAAGAAAACAAAACGAAAACCCCCAAGTAGACCAAAACTGCCTTTGTTTGAGAAACAATCCATTTCTCCCATAAGAAATCTCCACTGAATCTTCTGAAAGAAGACATTACTTGTGCTGCCACCTATTTCAGTTTCTGTTACCCTAATGGTTTGTGTTACCTTAAACTTAGCATGGGAGGTTAAAAAAAGACTTTATGTTCCTGATGTGCTAATTGACACAAGACAAAAACAACAGCCAGTCCTGTCCCCTGCTTTCTGCAGGCCAGTGTCCTTCTTAATATCCAACACACATTTAAACTTAATACTTTTAATAGAGACTTCATCCTGAAAAAATTAACATTTTTGAACATTAGTGATTCTTAATTTTAGGAAAACATTAGGGTTCCTGGTTAAGCAACCCACAGATTTGCGATAGCTGAAGGAGAATTTGCATTGCTAATCATAGTACCAATACGATATTGAATTAAACATAACTATAAAGTACTCACTTTATTTGCATTTCCTATTTTTTCCAGCCTGTAAAAGTCAGAGTCAGGAGGCTCAGGAATACCTGGATGAACTGAAGCTGGCAGTGGCCTGGAATAGAGTTGACATTGCTAAAAGCGAAATATTCAATGGTGATGTGGAGTGGAAGGTACCAAGTTTTTTTGCCTTAGAGGACACCCAGTGCATAATCCAATGTGTACAGGACACTGGAATTTCCAAAAAGGTGGCTTCAGTTTTTAACACTACCTGGACATTCTACTGAGAGATTGGGCAGGGGTAGTTTGTTTCCTGAGGCTGTTTGTCTTTCTGGCCCCCTGTAAGATAATGGCTAAAGATAGAGCAATAACTCAGTGGTCATGATCTCCTTCTTGAGCTCTTTGGGAGCAACAATCTTTCTCCCCTTCTGTATAGACCTTTAAAGCAAACAACCCAAAGCTTGCAAAGCATAAAAAGCAGGAAGATATTACTGTTAGAAGGTGGCATGAAGAATGTCACTGTTTCCAACTGCTGCATAAATACCCTGTGTGCTGGGTACCTCACATGCAGCAAGCAATTTGTGTTGGTGTTTTAACACTAATGCTGGCACAGACATTTTGTCAGAGAGAAATGAAGAGAGTTCCACCTCTCTCTCATTGTACTCACTGTTGACTGCTGGAAGACAAAATGTGCATGTCCTTGTGTTAAGTCTTACTTCTCATTATCCATCCATGATTACCTCCAAAAATTTCCTTTTTGTTTTGTTTTCTTTTTTTCCCTTTTATCAATCTAGTCCTGTGACCTGGAAGAAGTGATGATGGATGCTCTGGTCAATGACAAACCAGAATTTGTAAAATTATTTATTGACAATGGGGCAAACATATACGAATTCCTGACCTACAGTCGTCTGCAGAGACTCTACTGTTCCATTTCTCAGAAATGTCTCCTCTATGAACTTCTCCTGAAGAAACATGAGGAAAGCAAACTGACCTTGGCAGGGCTCACTGGTCAGCAGCAAAACGAGCAGAAGGACATCTGCCCCCTCTTCACTCTCAGTGATGTCTCGAGAGTTCTCAAGGATTTTCTTCATGATGCATGCAAAGGTTTCTATCAAGACCTCAGACATGGAGGCAAGAAGAAACCTGTGAGTCCCAACTTTGCATCGTAGTTCTGCTCCCCTCCAATTCAGGATTTGTACAATTTTAACTAGGTCCAGACTTTGGGGTAGGGCAGGGAACAGATTCAGTGAAAGATGTATGAAAGAAATACGAAGTAATAAGATTCACATTTACTAAAGAGTAATTAGACATGAAAATGGTGGTCTGCATTTCTCACACAGAACTTCAAGCAGAAAGTACTTGAAAGGCAGGATTTTCTAAGAGAAGGAAAAGCAGGAAATGGATGTTTTCAATCCTAGGTCATCTTTGTACACAAAAGTATTCTCAGATTTATACTCTGTATGAGTAGACTGTACTCAGATATTAATATTCAATAACATGGAGTATTTGGTATTTGCCTTTAGATCACTATAGTTTTGTTACTGAGTGACAGAACACAGCAAGAAATAGAAGCAATTTTGTGAAGTGGCCCTGGAAAGCATGCTGGCCAACACAGGACAAGGATAATATGTGATGAGGGGTGCCACTGTGTAATGCCTATAATCCACAATGGTGCAATGGAAACATCATCATTTTGGTATTTTGACACTTTATTTGACATTAAAACTCCTAAATACCAAAGTTCTTGCAAAAGCATTGAAAATAATTTCGGATTCAAGGTTTCAAAACAAAGACGTATAAAGAAATTTCATTTAGGTTTAGTTTAAGACAAACTAAACAATTAAGCCTTTTGGTATTTGCCAAATTCTAACTCCATCTTAAAATTGTTAAAACTAGAAACTAATTTAAAAAAGAAATCTTATTCAGGACCTTAAATCACTTTTGCTTTGATAAAGCCTAGCTAAGTTAAATTTGTTAAAAAGTTAAATTTGAATCTACTCAGGGTTTCTTCATTCACAAGGATGAACAACTTGAGACAATACTTCTGCAGTCACTAAACAGACTCCAGACTTACAAATTTGCCAGACATAAAAACTTTCCCCCAGAACCTCACTTAACCTTTCTGGCATTTGGCAGCAGGTGAGCTAAAGCCCAGTGCTGTAAATAAGGCCCTATTCAGGATCAGATCCTGCTGCCTACCAGCTTTTTCCCTTTTAAAGCTTCTTCCCATGGCTGCTTCCCAACAGAGGCTGAATCCCATTATCACTGGCAACAGAAAGAGCATCACAGTACTGGGATACCAATGTTACTGCTGCTAAACTGTGTGTCTTTTTTCAAGTTAGGAACTAGTGGTTACAAAGACAGATGAGATATCTTTTAGGATATCTTCGTCTCCTGCAAGGCTTTCAATGCAATTTAGTTGATTCAGTAGCTCACTACAAACTGAAGAAACACCCCCCAACATCCCCCAAAAGTGCCATTAAAATAAATTTGAACAGAATCTCATAATTTAATTTATTGAAAAGCATATTGTCACAAAAACCTGTTTAATTAATAATAAATCTAGTCTGGCAGCTCCTAACCAACACAATAGATATAAAGGCACTTTTAAAATATAGTTAAAACTCAGAACTTGACCTAAGTGGCTACACTTCCTCTGGACAATTTTTTTATCAAGTGCTAAAGGAATAAGCAGTGTTCTACTTAAACTGCTCCCTGCATAAGGGAAAGGTTTCTCAAAGGAAAGACTAAAAAGGGGTATTGACGTACTCTATTCTTGTCTTGTACAGGGCCTTGGCAAGATTTATTTCTGATGAAATAAAATGCCTTTTGTTCCCTTTTCTCTGAAGCTGTGTCCTCTGTGGCAGCCGAGTAGAGTCTGATATAATTGAAGGCAAGCTCAGATTAGTTAATCACAGGTTTGTCTCGTCCGATATTCCACACCAGTGGTGAAACCCCAGTCTCAATAAGGTCAATGAAAACTTTAGCATTGGCTTCAACCGAGTCACTGTTTCATCCAGAATGTTCTCACACATATTGGGTTATATCGGGGACACAAGGATCCTTTAACTCAGTACTGAACGAGCTAATTACCTTTTAGTCCTACTGAAAAGTCAAAGAAATATGAAGTAGCTGGAGAGGCTGAGAGCAGCTTAGATCATGTCATTTGCATGGAACGAGACTGAAAATCGGGTTTTAAACTCTACAAACCATATTTCAGGATAAAACGAACACAAAGCGATTACCTGGGCCCTTGGACATGAACCAGAAAAGCGAAAATCCTTGGAGGGATTTGTTTGTGTGGGCAGTACTTCAAAACCGGCACAAGATGGCAAACTATTTCTGGGCTATGGTAAGCTCTGAGCTGGAGCCGCTTCAGGTGAAGTATTGGCATATTTCAAGTTTACGAGATGTTTTTTTGCTCAGCCTTGCAGCTCAGATGACAGATAGGTTTGTTTCCAAAACACGAGAGGTGGCACTTATAGGGCCTTTCATCTCTGCGTGGCTCCTGCCCGCGGGGGCCAGGGGGAGAGCAGGAGCAGGTGTAAATCAGCCCAGGCTGAAGCTCCGCTCCCTGCCCTCCCCTCGCTGCTCCCGATGACTCACAGCTCCCAGGAGCAGGTTTTGTGCCTCCTACAATCGGCAATTGTTCGGGTCCGAGCGTGCGGGAAGGGAAGAGGGAGCGATGAAGCATCTTTAGCTTACGTGCTCCATGCGCAGGGAGCAGCGCTGCTCTCTCCAGGGCTGAGCTGCGAGCTGGCATAATCGGCTCCTGTGTCACAACCCAGCCCCGTGCCCTGCATCTGGGAGCCTCCCTGCCCCCACAGAGACTGCCAGCTCCCAGGCTGCCTCCCTGACCGCCCAGAGGAGCGCATCTGGCCCGGGGGGAGCGCAGCCGCCCGGGCTGTGTGCGTGCGGGCACATCGGCACCTCGCAGCGCCTGTGCCTGGGCAGCCCCGGCACCGCACTGCACGTCCCTGCCCCGTGCCATCCCCGTCCCTCTGCCAGCTGCGCTCCCTCCTTTCTCCCGCGTCTCTGTGCCGGGGCGCGGCACAGCCGTGCTGGAGGGATTTCGACACAGTGAGACTCTGTTGCTCTATTTCCGCAGCGCCTTGTTCTCTTTCCAGTCTTTGACCCCAAATCAGGCCTCTCTAAGAGACTGGACGCAGAAGTCTCCAGCCTTATAAGGCACAAGAACTACCAATAAAGAATCATGGAATTGTTTGGGTTGGAAGTGACCTTAAAGATCGTCCGGTTCCAACCCCTCTGCGATGGGCAGGGACACTCCCCCTCTAGACAGGTTTGCTCAATGCCCCATTCAACCTGGCCTCGCACTCTGCCAGGGATGGAGCATCCACAATATGTGGTTTTAATTCTCAAAAATCATCAAAACTGACATTTCAATAAGCATTTTGGACTTTCAAATCTGTATTTGAGGGAAGATTTTTCTTAAAAGGGAAGATGTGCATGAACTTTTCCCTGTTGCTGTTAGATGTGTGGCATAGTGTAATCTTCCCCCGTTCAGAAACGGGGGAGGGTGACAGCAGCACCCCTTTCAATTCAACAGGGTCAGGAGGGTGTAGCTTCAGCTCTGGCAGCCTGCAAGATCCTTAAAGAGATGTCCCGCCTGGAGACGGAGACCAAAGCAGCCTGTATAATGAAAGAGGCCAAGTATGAGCAGCTCGCTTTTGGTAAGTAATGGCACTTTCTGAACGGCATTGAAAATTTAAGAAGGAGCTGCCATTGGAAGGCAAGCAAGTGAAAAAAATACTGTTTCAGTAGTAAAAGGTCAGCTGTCATGAATAATTTAACGGCCTTGCAGCACAGGCAGTCCCAAACATTCAGATACAGTGGAAAGATTTAAAACCCACTCATTTTGGAAAAATCGGTGTTCCAAGACTGGCCCCCTGGGATGCAGGGATACTCTCCTGCTGCTCGTTGGTGTTTTAATTGTCTAGTCTTAGTACAAGGCAGTTAGAGTGATGTGGAAGATAGAATAACCACTTCCAGGCTCACAGCAAGCCTGCTTTCCCTGCAATATCAAGCTTGCTCTGTAAGGGCCACTAGAGCAACAAGTTTTAAGTTTTGTCATTGCTGCTAAAAATAATTTGAGATTACCTCACCCAGAAGAGGGCCAAGTGCACTGCAAGCTGCAGTGAAGCTCCGGCTGGTTTCGCGGCAGACAAGCTGCCCCTCCCTACAGCAGTCAGATCCCGGCAGCCGCAGTGCTGGAATGCCGAACCCACCCCTCTCTGCTCGGCTCAGAAACAGATGTCTGCACACAAGCTTCTCTGCTAAACTGGCTTCAGTTCGATCCATACCTTCACTGCTGTGAGGAGAGGGCTTTAAAATATGCCCCACGTGGAAACAAAGGCAGAGGCTCCTCTCGCTTTAGAGACAGTTCATCAAGCAGCTGAAGGCTCATGTGGGCATTGCTACATCGTTTATACACGGATCATATTTCCCCTTCTTCTCACAGGGCCATTATTATTTACAAAAATTAAAAATCAGGTTCTCATATTATCACAGCGCTCAAGTAATTTAGTCATGGAATTGTGGGATCTAATCCAATACACAGAAATTCTGCTTCTTAGCTTTGATAAAGTATTAGATGAGATCCTCAGTTTTAATTTCTGGCACAGATTATGTAGAGAAAACTTTCTTTAAAAATTGCAAAAACCACATCAACTAGAAAAGATGTCTGTATATCATCTTATTTTAAGTGCATTTGATCCTTTCGCCCAGCCTCACAGTGTAACAAGGTGTAGGCTGGCTTAGGAGAGGTACTGAGATAATCAAGTGAATCAGTAGAATGGAACAGACACAAGAAGTCAGATCTTGTCAAATGAGAAAACCTTGGTTTTTTAGGACTGTTTAAATTTATCCTTGTTTCTCTGGAAACAACTACACCATAACACTCCACCAAGCCTAATATTATTTTATGTTGAGTAGCTCTGTCTTAAAATGAAGGATTTGTTTTCTACAAAGAAAAAGCCGAGCTGCTCATCTTCTTTAGTCTGTTCAGAAGAGTGAGGACAGCATGACAACTCATCCTTCAAAGCGTAAGAGGGTCACCCAAGAGATGCATTTTTGTCTTTGTTTCCTTCATGTGGCAGAACTGTTTAGTGAATGCTACCACAACAGTGAGGAGAGAGCATTTGCTCTGCTGGTGAGGAAAAATCAGCACTGGAGCAAAACCACATGCCTTCAGCTGGCCACAGAAGCAGATGCAAAGTCTTTCTTTGCACATGACGGTGTCCAGGTAAGTTTTACTTGCCCCCAGGGCCTTAAGTTGGACACAGGAGAGGACAGCACAGGAACTGAACAACGCCATGAAACATATTCCCCTAAGAGCCATTCTTTGGAGACGGGACTCTCCTCTCCCCGTAGCAACAGACAAAGAGGACATTATACCATGTCCTTGCCAAAGCAGCACAGTTCCCCCTTTCCCCACCCTCTCATCCAGCTGGCACACAGACCAGTGAGCTGAGGAGAAGGTTTAGCCTTAATCCATCGTGTGCTTTTTGCTTTTTATTCCTTCCTTGCTCAAATAGGAGCATCAGAAAAGCACTGTAAATCTGCCTGGGGCATATTGAAGCTGCTCCAAGATGTGAGGTAACTCCTTGTTCAGATTCAAGAGAGAGCTCACTGATAAAAGTTAAATTAAATTACTGTTCAGCTTTGCTTTCACGACCTGAGTTCTCTCCCTATACACAAAGCTAAATTAAGAGTGATGGTGCTTTTATCTTCCAGTGCCTGACTTGGGCTTCCTTAGTACTACAGATGTTGTCTCATTCCATTTGGCTTGCTGTTCTTTCCACTGGCCTCTGAACAACTCTTTACATACTCAACATCTGCAGAAGGACACACAGAGAACTTGTTTGCTCTGAAGCTGTGAGGTTTCCAGAGCATTCACTGTCTTAGGAGTCACTGAACATAGGTGCATTTCATCTGCAAGTATGTTTTTGTGATATCAAAGCCATCTCTTCTCTTCTTGACTTTCAGGCCTTCCTGACAAAAATATGGTGGGGAGACATGTCTACAAGCACACAGATCCTCAAGTTAATCTGTGGATTCTGGTGTCCTTTCCTAATCTACACGAATTTAATATCATTCAGGTATAAACGTAGCCATTTGGGTGCAAGAGATTAGTAAGTGATGGAAAATAAGCCATAAAAAATATTCGGACTCAAAATTTCTCCCTGAAGTGATTAAAACAGTAACATCACCTAACCAAACCAGTTTTCTGTGGGGCTGAGTGATTTGTGTATCCTGTGCTAGTGCCCATTGCCATACTTAAGAGATCAATGCCACGGTTTCAGAGAGATCATTCTGTTTAGCACAGTCCACAGAAAAGCCTCCTGGAATTCTATGAGCTCCAGATTCTATACAGTAATGTGTAGAATATCTTCAGCTGTAGCACCATTTGTTTCTAGATTTGGAGATGCCTGGCTCAAACCTCAGTATCTTATCCAAGAGAAACAGCCATCGCAAAGCAGTGTTATCAGCCACAGGCCTTGATAACCATAAGTCAATCTTATAAACACAGGACTGACATTAAATTATCAGTCAATCAAAATCAACTTAGACTTTCAAATTCAATGCCTTACAACCTTAGATTTTCTTGGAAAAAAACCCATGCACAATAAACCCCAACAAAACAAACACCCCACACCACAAAAGCCAACCAACTAAATAAAATAAAAAAACAGAAAAGAAAAAAAGAGCAGCCAAGCTGCTCAGATGGTCATAAAAATTCAGGATCTGAAATGTTAAGAAAATCTCATAACGTCCATAGAATCATATACAAATCATTAGAATTGGCAATATGAAATTACATGTTATTATGAAATACAGGTTTCTTAACTCTTAAACTAAATAAAAAGCAAGAGGAAAACTTGTTTGGTGATGCTGACTTAAGATTTTCCTTCTGCCAATATCACTAAAGATGACCTTCGAGCTGCCAGATTCACAGATTCATTTAATGTGATATTTTGGAAAGTTCTCATGGAAAGGTATAAATTATTATACATAATCAAAGCAATCCTTTCCAAAATTCAATTTTTTTGCCTCCTTTCCCTGGAAATGCAAGAACTGACATGTCCCCTACTGCTTCTGGTATTACCCCTCTTAATTGCTACTAAGAGTAGCTAGGAATGGAGCACTGGGCAATTCTCTTCTGACTGAGGGGTTTATTTCTGCTCAAATCATAAGCAGTTTGAGGAAACTGAGCATCCTGCTCCATTTTTGTGAAGCATGCCAGTTATCACTTCTCTGAATCTTGTGGGTGACTTCAGGCTCCTCCTTTAAAAGAAACAGAATTTGTAAAGAGAAAACCCAACAACTTTGCATTATTTGGTAGCTCCCCAACAGAGCAGGTCCAAGACAAATACATGCTAGCAGTTCTGTATCAATGCCAATTTAGGAGTGAAAAATGGCTAAGCATCATCTTTGAACTAACGAGTTTAATTCCTTGCAGTGAGGAAAAACCATCAGAGAATGAGCCAGAGCCATTCAGAGAGCTGGAGAGTTTGGATTCAGAGAGGACTCTGTTTTTGTCCAAGGAAGAAGATAGGTAAGTTTAAAACCATCAGCTAATGCAACTTTTACGGCAACAGTCGAAGAACAGGACACTTCTTGTGGATTAGTGACCACTTAATGACCCAAGGAGCAGCTGAAGGGCCAAGGAAGTCATTACTCAGGAAGTGCTGTGCCCTCTGATTAGTGCTGTTGGTGCTCTCTAAAAGTATAGAAAATAAAGAGGGATATAGCACTGCTTTAAGGAGACACCATTACACTTTTTCTGAGCAGGTAATTCCTACAGAACAACAGATTTACTTGGGAATCAAATAGCATTTCCTGACATTTCCATCAGCTCACCATGACCAATACACTTTGGATTTTAGGAAGTTATCAGATTACTGCGCTGAGCAGAAAGAAGGTTCTCAGTAAAACCTTACATCACTTCTTACTTTCCTACAAAGGTGCACTTGCACCCATTGGTGCCAGAGAATTGTGTGTTATGTCAGCTGTTCACGCTCTTGATTTATACTTTAAAAAGATGAGCCCTGAGAAACATTAGGAGTTAGAGGGAGCATCACACAAGTGGGTAACTGAGCACAAAGGTTTTGTCCATTGCTTGTGGCCAGTCAGAGACCTGAGATTCAGAACAGAATCCCTCCCTATATCTCTACCACACACTCACCACCAAAACCTGGGACACCACAAGGACCTAAGTCTGGATAAGTAGCGTTTTGATTGCCACAAAATCCTTTTAAATGGCTAAATAGTGCTAAATAGCTTCTTAGCTTTTTCATGATTTAAAGAAAACCTCAGAAATATGTGAACAGTGGTAGAGAGGAAACATCATCTGCAGTATGAAGTCGAGGAGCAAGTCAGAGTTATTAAGTTCTATTTTTACCTCTGGCATTTAACTGCTGGTATATTGGAGAAAATCATTAGTTCTTTTCTCTCCCTCCCTAACCTATAAAATAGGTGTAAGATATAAAATAGGTGTTAAAGCATCTACCTCTTGGGAGCTATTTGTAAGCAATATCATAAAGCACTTCTACATCCTGAGTGCAGCATGGTTTGGTCATTACATCGTGTGTTCCAATTGCTGTTATCCTGGCAATTTATTTTAACAAAGAGGCTCTCTCCCTCCCAGATCTATTTCAGCACCTTACAGTAAAGCTGCAATTATCTGTTTATGATATTAGCCTGTTACCATGGGAATGTATCTCATGATGTCATAAATTGAGAGGTAGTACAGAATCAGGCATATAGAAAAGATTGGCTGTGAAGAGAACTTTTTCCTTGTAACAAATATATTTAATAATTAGCAAGATCATCAGAGGAAATTAAGAACCAGTGAAGAGTCATTGTTTATTTTCTGTGAGGTGAAATTGAAAACATACCCTAGTGTGCACGTCCTTTGTTGGAGATCACACTTCTCAGAGTCAGAATCACAAAATTAAAGATCCAATAACATCCCTAGCTTACACAGGAGAGCATTTTATGTGGAAACAAATCCTCACACAAAGATCAAATTGCTATCAAACT
This sequence comes from Vireo altiloquus, assembly GCA_013396875.1. Taxonomy (NCBI): domain Eukaryota; kingdom Metazoa; phylum Chordata; class Aves; order Passeriformes; family Vireonidae; genus Vireo; species Vireo altiloquus. Next base: position 218,435 of record VZRF01005026.1, on the reverse strand, counting down.
CGCATTTTCTGCACAGGATAATTTCCATTGCCAATAGATATCACTTCATGTTCCAAAACACAGCAAAACAGCTGTAGATGTTCAGGTCAAATTTCCCTTCAGTTACCAGAATAATCACGTCGTTCCGTGACACTCAAAGTCTACCTTAGTACATCATTTACGAGGTCAACTCTTTCTCTATTGCTTTTTTTTTTTTTGCAACTTACTCTAATTTAATCACAAAGGGCAAGATGCCAGTTCTGCAAAGGAGTAAGGTATTCTTCAGTAGGTCTATCAGATTCCAGCAAGAACAGTCAAGAAACAAAGGCTTAGTATGATCCAGCACTTAGAGACTGGGTCAGAAGTTTAAAGGCACAGCAACAACAAGGACTTCCACAGACAAACACCGCAAGAAAATTTTAGAGCTAAAATAATTAAGAGCTGACTCACAAAAATTCATTGGTCATTTTCTTCTCTTTCCTATTATTCATGTTTATAAAGAGCATTCCTCCTCTCCTTGTGCATTTGCACTCCATGCAGGAACCCGATGAAGTTACAAATCAAATTAATACAACTAAACTGAAATAACAAAAATGTGCACATAATTTAGGTGTGACTTTGTTTTTCAAAACCTTCTTTTTGATTTCAAATATTTCTGCGATGGTAATGTGATTGCTCTGACTTCTACAGCCTTCCCACTTGGCCAGCCCCAGCATCTGCCTGTTACTATCTTACAAGAAGCTTTATATAGAATAATATTGAGCCTATTCCCATGAGCTAATTTTAGGAGATTGTCACCAAGCATGTATTCTTTTTGGTTTGCAGAGGAAATGACACACTGGAAAAACAGAACCCTTCTGCAAACACAGCATGGGCAGCATTCATGTTTACCCGGTGGAGAAAATTCTGGAGTGCACCCATAACTGTATTTATGGGGAATGTTATAATGTACTTTGCTTTTCTCTTTCTATTTACTTATGTCCTTTTACTGGACTTTAAACCACCTCCACCTCAGGGTCCATCTGTTAAAGAAATTGTACTCTACTTCTGGGTGTTTACCCTTGTCTTGGAAGAGATCCGACAGGTGAGTAACCAGCATCACCTCAGTAGCACCACAGTAAAACCTGCAGCAGTGTTTTCAATAGATTTACAATCTGCATGACTGTGCAAGCTTGGAGACTTCAAGTGTCAGGTGCACAGGTGAATAATACAGAACTTACCTTATCCAAAACATCTAACCTCTCTCTCCCAGAGCAGGCTCTTCCTCCACCATGTAAATCTACAACTCTACCTCTGTTTTCCCATCCTACTCCAGCCTTAGCCAAGCCAAGAGGGCTTCCAGCCTTCAGATATTCTTTGCTTTGTAAAGTCCCTCTCTGATTTCACTCCCCAGAACTAGGTCCTCCCACCACAAATAACCTAAGTTGGAAGTTATACTCTACACCTGGAAACATAGCAGACAGCTCTACATCCTTTTAGGAGATTCCTCCCCACTGGGGACTGTTTGAAAAAAAACACAAGTAAATGAATTCAGATTATTTGTGGTTTTTCCTAAAATACTTTTCAACTCAAAATATTAGCATATCAAACCAACAAAACCACCAACCCCCAAAACCCCTTCTCCGTTAGTCTCCCATTACTGGTTTTGGAATGTCCTCAGTTTAAAATTGAAACAATAATACTGGTGCAAGTGTGTTGCCAACTGTGGGTGCATAAAGCTCTTCTCTTTAGGCACAAAACAAAGCAGTTACAATCATTTACTCTGGAAGAACTAGTAGGTGTTCATTGCTTAAGCAAAAGAGACAAGGAGGCTTGTCATACTTGATTTGAAATTATGCAGCAAGGCCATAACCAGAGGACGACTCGGAAAATATCTGGATCAAAGAACATCTCATTATAACCTGTAAAACATGAAGATTGCCAGGCTAAAACCCAATTAAGAAAGCCAACTCCCTGCCTAGATAATCAAATGTGCCTTTACTGACAATTCCAGTACACAAATGCCAAATATGTTCATGCTGTTTAGATAGCAATGCCTAGAAACCAAACTCTGACTGGAAGCTGCATTGTTTAACAGCTCAAACGCTGACAAAAATCACAGAATGCTTTGTGCTGGAAGGGGCTTTAAAGGTCATCACTTTCCAACCCCCAGCCATGCACAGCTTTCCCCAGACCAGGTTGCTCAGAGCCCCATCCAACCTGGCCTTGAACACTTCCAGGGATGGGGCATCCACAACTTCCCCAGGAAACCTGTGCCAGTGCCTCACAACCTTCACAGAGAAGAATTTCTTCTGTAAAAATTTTAAATCAGCTGTCAAAAATTCTGAAGACTAATACCACAAAAATAATATTTTTTTCTTTTTTATCTAACTTTTGTTTTTGAAACAGTAAACTGAGTTTATGTTTTCAAGCTTTTGTTTTTCCTTCTTACACTAGGAATTTGTTTTTTCTCTTTGCAACAAAACAGAAAAAGAAAACAGGTATTATGTTAAAACTCAGAAGGTAATAGTGAAAGTGGAAACAGATCAATATCAATGATTATTTCTCTTTTTCAGAGTTTCTACACAGATGAAGACACAAATTTAATGAAAAAATTTAAACTGTACGTGGAGGATAACTGGAATAAATGTGATATGGTGACCATTTTTCTCTTCATAATTGGGGTAACCTGCAGGTATGTATTTACTCCATGTGAGGTAGTCAGCATCAGTAGAAAGGGCTATGTACATCAACTGACAGCTGAGTCTCATGTGCATGAGAGGAAGGGGTCCAACATTCATTTTTACAAGCTTTGAAACATGTTTCTGAAGTAGGAACCTCTAAAATTCTGTGCAAACCATAGAAGTTGCTCCAGAGACCACAAAAAGATATATTCAAACACGTGTACTGAAAAGTTCTGGTTTTTTTGTTTGTTTTCAGAAATCCCTTTTGCTCAAGGTACCTTTTTTTTTTTCATTTGTTAATAAATCACCTTGAAGCCAAGGGAGAGAAAACAGTGTTCCTCCATCTTTTGGTTATTTCTCATCACTGTACAGACATTAACAGTACTTGCTGAGAGCTGATATTCATTCCATGTGTTCTGCAGGATGCTGAACTCAACTTTTCAAGCTGGCCGTACAATACTCGCCATTGATTTTATGGTGTTTACACTTAGACTTATCCATATTTTTGCAATTCACAAACAACTTGGACCAAAGATCATAATTGTGGAAAGGATGGTAAGTGTGAAGCTTCTCTCAGGTGAATATTTGTGCCTTCTAAGAAACGGAGAGCAGGAAATCTTGTCTCTAGAAAGGAAATAACTTAATAATGTCTTTATTTTTACGGTTTCAAACCTTTCTTTTAAGGTTTGTCATTTTGCATATTCCTGTATCTCATTATGAGATACAATGTTTGAAATAGATCCTTCCAAAGAGCTCTTTACTGCAGTAGGTTCGTCCCAATTTCCTAATCCTTGTACCTCACCTAATAACTTATCCTCGGATCTGGCACATGAAGAGCAGGCTTTGCCTTACTGCTATTCCTTCTATTTCCTAAGCTGTGTGCATCCAGGGCAAACATCTCAGGGATGATAGGCCATGTACAGAAAGGCAGGGCTTCCAATGAATGACTTGGGCAAACAAATTTTGTTTTTTGTAGCAAGTGCAGGGGAAAAAAAAAAAAATCAGTGAAAAAAGG
>VZRF01005026.1:111605-214497 GCA_013396875.1 Vireo altiloquus | reverse complement strand
TTGAAATAGATCCTTCCAAAGAGCTCTTTACTGCAGTAGGTTCGTCCCAATTTCCTAATCCTTGTACCTCACCTAATAACTTATCCTCGGATCTGGCACATGAAGAGCAGGCTTTGCCTTACTGCTATTCCTTCTATTTCCTAAGCTGTGTGCATCCAGGGCAAAGACCTCAGGGATGACAGGCCATGTACAGAAGGGCAGGGCTTCCAATGAATAACTTGGGCAAACAAATTATGTTTTTTGCAGCAAGTGCGGGGAAAAAAAAAAAAATCAGTGAAAAAAGATAATTACAAGTTTCCTACATGAGCCACTCTTACTTGTAATTTTTAGCTCCCGGTTACAATGAAAACATATTAGTACTTTGTGAGCAGATGTTGGAAGATGTTGATAAAATATTTTTATTTATTACTGCTCTCCTGCAGGAAATGAGATATTGGGATTACAGTTTCTGTGCTTGGGTATGTGTTGGTATGCTGAAATAGCTTTTTATTTAGGCATGTTAATCCTCTAGGTCAATTAGCCCATGCTAAGTGATTAATAGAGTTCATCTAATTGTAAGTACTATTACAGAATCTACAAATATTTGATTTGTGACTCACAGCAGAACTCAGTAAAAGCTCTACAGTCTAAACAAGCCTATACATTGAATAAATATAACTACCAAGCTATTTGGATTTGTCTACAAATGCAATAACTGGAACGCTAACATGACATTTGGTTGGACTAGCAAAAGGGTAAATGGCAAATAAATATTTGTTCTTGCTCATTATCTAGCTTATGGCATTAGCAGACTTCTGTTGTAAGAGAACAAGTCAGATGTACAGCTCCTAACCCTTCCTTTGCTGCATGCCGAGCTAAACCAGGGCCTCGAAAAAGTACTACCTGTGTCCACTCTGCTGGCACCTGACATCCTGCAAGACAGCACAAGGATTGGGAAGGTGCAAAGAAGAATATAAACAGCAGCCTCGATAAAAACCCTAATGTGGGACATTTCATCTTCCCCCCACTGCAGCCAAAGAGATGCCTCAGCTTGGGGAGTTCAGTGCTGAGCCTTACATCTAACGAAGGAACAGGGAAGGACACTCCAGTAAATAAAACGTGCTTGAAAGGTTTGAGGGGGTTCAAGCAAGATCATCTCCCTTACTTAACAGAGAAGCAATCCCAGATGGTCTCTTACTGTCTTTCTCTTTTATAGCCTTGCTACAGAATTGCTGAAACTGCTCTGGTAACTGCTAAAATGCCAGAACAATGTTCATTCCCAGACAGACTGCAGACTGGGAAAAAATATTTCCAGGCTTGTCACTGCTCTCCCATCACCATGATACCCTTACAGCCCTGCAGCATTCCTAAATTTCAGTTAATTCAGAAAACAAAACAGATTGATGAAAGCCAGACATCAGCTCTGTCTTCCCTGGCTTAGAGATTATGTTTCTTATCAGAACTTCAAGTAACATCCTGGAGGTCTGAAATGCCTATACTTTTGGGTAACTGTACAATCCAATAATCTAATTGAAATGAATCTACAGTCCCTAATGAACTCTGTCAGATTAGATGGGGAGAGGATGAAGTGTTCCTCTTCCACCAGGGAAAAATTATTGCACTTGAAATGCATATTAGTTTTTTTTGGGTTAAGTAAGTGTTCTAGGATTCAATTACTCTTGCTTCTGTAGAGAAACACAATGTTTAAAAGCAGGAAGCCCTGAAAAGAGCCCTTCAGATGCATCACTTAGCTTGAAAACTGAAGACAGATGCAACCTGATCCTTGCAGTCTTCACTGCTCGCTGTATCAGTGGCTCAGTATTCATCAATGAGCACTGACTGCTACCAGGATTCTCTGCTGCAGCAGAACTCTTGTAATTGACAGTAAAGCAGCCCACAGTACTGAGATATCTCACAGAAAATATGCACTTAAAAGGAACAACGAGAATCACTTAAAAGATAAACTGTGTCTCATTTTTAAATGTTTGATGATTGGAAAGCAAGATTTTAATTTAAAATGTGCCTTTATCTAAATTAGCTATCTAAGAAGAATGCTTACTACAGGCCAAGGGCAATATGGTAGCAGCAAGGTCAGGCAAGGAATTCTGTGCATGGAACTATTTCCTATTCCACCTCCTTTAACTTAAACAAGCTTGTAAAGAGACAGAATAATTTGAGCCATATTTGTATAGAAATACTGTTCCTTGACTATGCTATCACAGTCACTGCTCCTCCTTTCCTCCCCTCCCCCTCTCTTTTGTAGATGAAGGATGTTTTCTTCTTTCTATTTTTCTTGAGCGTGTGGCTCATTGCCTACGGTGTGACAACTCAAGCTCTGCTTCATCCCGATGACAGCCGAGTGGAATGGATATTCAGAAGGGTTCTTTATCGTCCCTACCTTCAGATATTTGGCCAGATTCCACTGGATGAAATAGACAGTGAGGAAATTTCTTTCCCCCTAACTTGGCCATTTTTGAATGCACACTTCTGATTAGAGCATGGAATTCCTTCCAAGTATTGTCCTTTTTTAATTTTGCTTTTTAAATCTTTGTCCTGCGGGCCAAAGCTTACACATTACTACCACACAAATAGTGTATTTGCAAAGAGATAATGGGCATTGTGGAGTTACATTAGAGCGTAAGGGCTGGCCCTATTTAGATAAGCTCTCAGAAATACACAAGGATTTGCAGTTTTAAAGGCTGGCATACCTGCTTTCACTTCGATCCATTTCCGTTTAGTTTAACCTAGACCCAGATAACCCTGTGCAAACTCAAATCATAAATAACAGCTCCTCCATACATTTTGGCAGTAGTTTAATGTGACAGTGTTAAAGCAGTACCACTCTGCCCATAAGCAAACACATTTTTTAGAATAAATATTACTCTAGAGCATTTATTTACTCTCGAGATAAAGCTGCCCGAATCAAATAAAGCTAGTAGTTGCTTATGTGCAGCATTGCAAATAAAACAACATAAAAATATTCACAAGACACAGAAATAATGAGACACAAAAGTTCAAAGGCAACATTTCTGATAGGTAAGCAGGTAAAATACAGAACAGGTCATCTCCCAAAGAAGTCTGAAGTAACACCACAGAACTGAACCAGAAAAATCAGTGCTAAATGTCACTGGCAATAATGAAGTGGGATTCAAACTTGGAGTAATATAAAATGGAACAAAAAAAACCACCATAGACAGAAGCAAACCAGTAAGCACTCTCTCATGTTCATTCTGTTTAATAAAAAATCATGTCTTAGAAAAGCCAAAAAAGCCTGAATGACACATGAGAGAAGAAAGTGATTCATGCCCATTTTAAATGCCTATGGTGTAAGCACAATCAGCCACCCTTAGTTCCATTAAAGTAATTGGAAAGAAACAAATATTTCTGGAACGAGATTTAACTCATTTGCCAAAAAGTCAGATGTAGCACTCCCTAGAAAGGTATGTTTCTCTCCATTGAAACTCCAGTGGGTGTTTCCACCTGGGTAAATAACTGGTTAAAAGAAACAGAGAAAAAAAGAGCCAATTACATGGGCAACTTCCAGAAGGAATTAATTTGTCCTAGGGTTATTATTAACAAATTAATTTGTTATTCTATTTAACATCTTTATGAAATACAGGGAAAGGGAGAGGGGTAAAGAGGAGGACAATTTGCTGACAAAAGTACTCACTGGGTAGCAAAGACAAAAACTGACACCTAAGAGAGGCAGAGGAGCCTCATGAATGCTGAATCATCAAATGAAATTCAGTGTATATAAGTACAAGGCAGTGCCCTTGGTGAAAGCAGCCCCAGCTTGGTGAGCTTTGCTATAACCACAGGCTTTAATGAATGTAACCATGGGGTTACCTGTGGCACTGGGAAAAAAGATTATCAGGGAAAAAATGGAAGGAAAAAAGTAAATATCATTACGCTACTCTAAACTTGTGGGTTTAATTCATAGCTGGAGACAGAATACAGCACTAGACCTGTAGTCTGATGCAGTAGAACCAGCTGTTCTTCCTAACCCTGACTGCAAGCTCAGATACACAAAGCACTTTAAATGTAGAACAAGGAACCCCATAAGCAGATTTTACTGAGTTTTCTCCTCTAGCCCACATGCCAACCATGACGACACAAGAATGTGGGGGAACACAAACTTATAGGTGGCTTGACTTTGAAACTCAAAACTAGTCTGAGAAGGATACAGCCCTTTCAAATACAATCTCTTTTTGATGAACATTACTACAAAGCCATCTTGCCACTAAAGGAGCAAACAGGTTGTAGAGGTCTGCAGTGTCCTAGGGACTGTTGTTTTATTTCTCCATCTTCCTTTGCAGCATCACGAACATATCCCCGGAACTGCACGTTTCACCCGCTGCAGATTCTGCAGGAGAACACACCATCCTGCCCTAACAGCTATGCCAACTGGCTTGTCATACTCCTGCTGGTCATCTTCCTACTCGTCACAAACGTCCTCCTCATGAACCTCCTGATTGCTATGTTCAGGTAAGAGTGATTTTGCTAATTATCAGGACAGAGGCTGCAAAGGTTTAAGCAGATGCCCACATTTACCACCTCACTGCTGGCTATTCCTTTTGGAACATGCTTGTAATTTTCCTAATAAATATTACTTGGGGATTAATAGGCAGAACTTTATGATCATATAGCTCTTAAATTCTCATCATCCTCACTCTGGCCACGTTGGAGATAAGGAGAAAAGAAGCCTCTTTTACTGCTAAAAATTCAATTAAACATGCACAGAAGGGTCTGAGTCCCTGGCTGTGCTGCACCACAAATCTGCAGGTGCACAGCAGCCATAAACTTGGCAGACTTTACAGTGGATGATTTGCCCATCAGGGAAATACTTGTTGTCAACACAGCTAATAATGATTCATTTGGTTGAAAAACTGATGTGGCATGTTTGCTGATCTTTCCTAAGCAAAGTAGAATTACCTTTCTTTAAAAAAAAAAGAAAATCAAACCGAACAAATGTACCTTTTAACATTTGAAGACTGCAACAGCAATTAGTGTAATATCTAAGTATTTGCACAAACTTTAGATTAAATTAGCACTACTTGATGACCTTGCTGTTCGTTTTTTAAAGTAAATACAGGACTAAATTTTGTTATATTCATCTTCAGCTTGTTGTGGTGAAAAGAGTTAAATACTTTTATTCCCTCCCCCCAATTACAGTTACACTTTTCAAGTTGTCCAGGGCAATACAGACATCTTCTGGAAAGTGCAGCGCTACAACCTGATTGTGGAATACCATGGCCGGCCTGCCTTAGCACCTCCGTTTATCATTATCAACCACATAACTCTGGTTCTCAGAAGACTCTTCAACAAAATGGAGCACAAGAAAAAACACCTGGGTGAGTTGTTAGCAAACATCATCGAGCAACTGGAGAGCCTGACTCTCTCTTAGGACATGGTGCATACACGAAACAGAAGAACAAGTCAGATTTCCTTAAGCCAAGAGTCATGATTTATTTTTAAAAAAGAGTGCCAGGAGAGTACAAATGAAAAATTAAGGTTTATAATGTAAACTATAAACAGCTTCCCACAGTGCTTTTCTTGATGCACCATAGTTATTACAACAAAGGTAGCAATATAAAACAGGTTAAAGAAATTCGATTCCTGAAGATTAACAGTTAATAGGTTTAACAAATAGTTATTTTATTTGGTCCTGAATTATAACAATTATTAACCCTAAAAACAACCTTCCTTTAGCATATCAACATTTCACTACTAGTATCAGAAAAAATGAAGTAAAATACAATTCTTAACTTATTTTTTCCACAGAAAGAGATCTTCCAGTGGGCCTCGATCAAAAAATCATAACATGGGAGCTGGTGCAAAAAGAACATTATCTCGTAAACCTTGAGCAAGAAAAGAAAGAAAGCAATGAAGAAAGGTTGAAGGCCACATCTAATAAGTATGTTATTCTCACCCTCAGTAAAAGTAACTTGCAAGCCTCCAGCTTTTCATGAGTTCAACACTGAATCGCTTGTAAAGCTTATATAAAGGGTCCAACTGGAATTCAGTTAGGAAATACATAGCCCATGAAAAAATGCAAGAGGCCAGCATCACTACAATGTTAGAGGAGTTTTTGTCACTCTTGAAATATGTACAATTATAGACCTGCAAGTTCCAGCCAAATCTGTGGCCAAGCTCAATGAAAATCTTATTCTTGGAGAAAATGGTGGAAAAAGAGTTAGTTTGCTATACTGCAGCACACATAATTTCATCCCCTGTAGGAATACAGCACAAACTTTCGAATGAGGGTTAAGATACCTTGAATTATAGATGCAGAAGAACAAATACTTATGACTTTATGGCATGGGACTGAGTCTCCATTTGTGTACTTCTCTATATTTCCCCACAAGGAATACCACTTCAATTTGTTTAGTCTGCTAAAGAATAAGTTCTAAATTATTATTCAGTGGTTTAAACCTTTACGTGAGACACAAAGTAGTTTTATGCAGGGAGAACAGAAACATCCAAGACAGCAAAGCACTGTTTAAAGAAGCTTTTAACACTTGTTCCAGCTGTTTTCTCTTACAGTAAAACAGACTTCAAATAGAGGCACAATGGGTGTGAAAGTTACCATAATAAGAAAGTTCCATGGAAATGTTCCTGTGGTGTCTGCTTTCTTTCAAACCTCCATCTCTCCAACTCACAGAATAACTGGAGATCAGAATCTTACTTATGTTCTTGGAAAATACTCTTCTCCATCTAATTCATCATAGTTTAGAATGATTATGTACATTTAAACTTTACTCTCATGAGATCATTGACAAATCCTTGGAGTGAATACTTAATTGTTGAAATAATGCAATAAATACACGTGCAATTACTTCCAAACAAAGGGCACTATATCTTTCATATGATAAAGAATAAAGATGGTACATTGAAGTTACTGGAGGGGAAAAGTGAGAATCCATCTGGCTTCACAGTATTCCAGGTATAGCAGAGCCAGAAAAAGACTGGAAGAGATTCAGATGAGCATCATCATGGCTTTTATCTTTGCTCTTAGGTGGTAGAAGCATGTTTCTGAAATCTTATGAAACCCCCAGAAACTGATTCTTTGAACTTTGTTTGCACTGAACCAATTGCAAAATGCATTAGACCCAGCCAGCAGCAGGTTTTTCACATAGATGGGATTGGAACGTAGCCTGTTAGAGGGGAACTTTGAAATAGTAGCTGGGAGAAAACTGAGAGGGATTTGCCAAGCCTGTGAGGAATGAGATGCTAAGAATAAGGAACTGAGGAGAGAACAGATGAAGGATCCAGAAAGCATGGGGATAATTCAGTGATTCAGAAGCACTATATGGAAGTTCTTTTAGCAATCCCTTTGGACCACATAAAAAAAGGGATTTGACTGTCAAGGCAGTTTCCAGAAATGAAAGCTTGCATAAAATTTTAAGTGGCTTATCTCTATTGTGGCTTCGGTTCTCACACCAGGATCAGTTTCCTTTGTATACAAGTGGGAGAGATACAAGTGGCTGAAGTGACAGAGCTGCTCCTTTCTGCTGCCCTTGATTTCCACAGCAGCTGGGGCTAAATGGCCCCCACCAGAAGCTGAATGGCTGCCCTGATCTGTCACTTGTGAGTCCCTGGGCAACAAGTGCATGAGAGTGTTCCAGAGATGCTTCTCTGCCCAAAAAATATTTATGGGAACATCTCAAAAGGACAAAACTTTTAGGGAGCTGTGGGATGTCTGAGCAGCACAGAACTGCAGTGAAGGGCCATGGCTATAGTAAAGTTACACATGATTTGTGTTTTAGGATTTCTTCTGAGGCTTCTCCTTTTTGCTCAAGGTGTTTGCTTTGTTTCCACAGGGTGGATAATTTGTCTAAGTATTTTAGTGGGTTGAAAGAACAAGAAAAACAGCTTAAAGTTCTGGAAGCCCAGGTAAGTAGTATTTTCTAGGCATGTATATCAGCTTTAGGAATTCACCATCTTTCTCTCATTTAATGGTGGTTTGGCAGATCCTACTTAGGGATAAAAGGAAGGAGAAATGGCTCTGTGTTATGGTTACACTTTCCTTACTGCTTTCTGGTGATAAACATATGTAAAGAAACATTTCTGAACTCCTATAGAAAGGAGAAAAAGGGAATACAACCCTTCTTGCTCTCTTCGGTAGTTTGCTTGAGAAGTGTTTACTTCCTCTGTTACGGATGCTTCTGGAATGAAATGCTTTATCTTCCCCCCCAATCCATTCTTGTCCCTCTCCTAATCTTTTATTTAAGCCGTCAACTTGGAAAATACTCACATTCTGTCTGATCTGACTTAATCTTCTTGTACATCAGTTTTTCTAATTTTCTTAAGATACCAGGTACCAACATCTCAAAGGGAAGCGTCCAGCATACAATTACGAAATGCAAATAATAGCAGGAAACGCTGTCTTGAGATTTTGACGACAAGCCCTTGAAATATAAACAAACAACATTTCCTACACAGTATGAAAATGCATTGCTATGTGGCACAACTCTTAACTGTTTTCTTTATCTCTACGACTCTCCAGTATAATTTTGGCCTCGCTCAAAGTTCTTTATCGTAATACTCCCGCTACAATTTCTTGTTCCCTTCTTATCCCGTTTATGGCTTCCTGAAAAAAAAAGGCTACAGAGGTCCAACAGAAACACACAAGGAATGATTTATATAAGTTTGTGCCAGATTGATACTCACAAAAAAAGGCAGGTATTAAATTACTACCTATTTTGTAGATTTGCTACTGTACAGCTGTTATCTCCTCCATGGCAGAGGTTTTAACCAAAAACAACCTCTTGTGCACTCAACCAGCTCCAAACTATACACGTAAGTACTGAAAATAATCACAGAAAAGCTAATTAATACAGCTGAACAATGTAGTTAAAAAAATGCAAGGCAGAAAAAAAAATATTGGAAAATAACCCCATAAGGAGATACCTGGAGGTAATGAGAATATAAATACAGAATATTCTTACTTCAGAATGAAAAAATTACCTTTTGCAAAATACATTTAAAAGCTTTGGGGCAATGACTGTCACTTAGGGTGAGTTAGAATAATCTCACCCAGTTCAAGCACGTAAACAAGTATCTGTTTGACAGAGGATTGCCTCGGGGGTTTCTTGAGTCCATGAGATAATCCCACTGAAGAATTACAAAAATATTTAAAATGCATAAGAATAATCACTGAAAATAAAAATTGAGCAAGTCTCCTACTTTGTTTTAATTAACAGAATTATTTCACCTTCAGCGCTGCAGCTATGTCTGTCAGTTAAGAATCTTGTCCTGTGTCCCAGGGCTCCACTGTTTGGAGTTTAAAACATTAGAGACAGGAACAAACTATTTCTCAGTCACTGCAGGATATCCAACACAATAAAGGTTTTGGATATCCTTCTTAACGACCTATTTCAATATTTACCTATTGCTACCTATTACACAAAATAGCATCTGAAACCATAAACTAAGCATATATATACTACATGGAAAAAAGAAGCAGCTGGAAACTCAACAAAGTTGTGACAAGACAAGACCTCAAGTCACTCAGATTTGAGGTAATCTCATGCTTTACTTAATTCTGTCAGAAGTTTATGTAACAATTACATGAGTTGCTTCATTATCAGAATTCCAATTAAAAAACTCCATCCCATAGGAGGCTTCCCAGACATTTTAATACTGTAACTGCATAAAAATCAGAAATTTAAATAGCTGAAAAATAAGACTGTGTTTATCATTTACTGAGCAAATGCGAAGCAATACAATCTACACTGTCTTTTTTTTCAACATTTTAAAGTTTCTTAAGCAATTACCACTACGTGCCCCTTGTCCTAATGCTTTTAAATGAGCATGACTTTTCCAATCCTATTAGGTATGAAGAGTGCCAACACAGAAGCGCCTTTGCCGCAAAGAAGGGAAAGAGAAGAGCGTGCAGATCAGTTTGAGACTGACATGGAATACATGGATAATTAAATTTTATTCTATTTCTTCACATTAAACCTTTTGTCCTCCTGAACTACTGTAGAAATAAAATCCTAATCTCATGAAGACCTAAAGGCAAGCTCTCTTTGCTAAGCACTGTTAGTGATTGACATTACTGAGGATTTCTTGGGTCTTTCTCCACCAGTTTCTTGAGCTTTCTTTCCTGCCGCTTCTATAGCACTTGGTCCTTCTTCCAAAACCATTTCACAAACAGCACTAAAAGCTTTCTCCTCTACCACCTTACTTTCGAAATACCATTTGTTCTCCAGATACCACACCCTCAATCCACCATCATCGCTGCCGAATTCCACACTTCTCTGTTCAAGGGAGTCTCCCTTTGGAAGGGCCATCATTTACGCACTTAAAAACAAGCTCCTTCCTTGGCCAAGAAATCAAGCTTAGACTCCTGAGCTGCTTAGAAAAGGAAATCAAGAAATAGTTTCCACAGGAAAGGGCCTGAATACTGAACCATCACAATCCATACAGTTCCTGGAGTTCCTACAGCTCTCAAACAATTGCACTCACCAGCTTCTCTTCCCACGCTGGCTCCTGTGAGGTGCTCCTTTGCTGGTCGTCCTTCTTGAGAGCTCCTCACTCAACCCCAGAGACTGGAATCACCTGGCTTTTGTTGTTCCCATGCCCCATCACACCTGCTACCAGTTTCCTGCTGGGAAGGAGCTTCTGCCTCTGTGTATCACACCACATGGAATGCCTCCTCTACACCTAAGCATCTGATTTCATTTTACTTTTCTTTCTCAAAGGTCAGGGGGAAAAAAAAAATCACCTAAGATACTTTAAAACAAGAATGTGTACCAAGAATTATCCTGCAGACTAGGAATTTGGGCTGTTTGTGGCTTTTTCCACTACTCAAACTGGCTTGTACATTTTTAGCATGCAAAAGCTCACTGGCTTTATTAGAATTTTGCAAGATACATCACTAAAATATCAATAGCATCCTCTATGGGGAAATTTCTTCAGAATAATATAAACAGCATCAGAAGGGGGAAGTATTGGGCTGTGTCTGACACTGATGAGCTTCAACTGCATTTCCTCACACATATAATATTGTCTGTATGCAATGTAATTGTAGATTGCACAAAAGCTTTCTGTTACCAGACATGGAAAGAAAAATAAATCTCAGCTCTGACAAAAATGAGCCTTTTATTAACAGATATTAATCTTGTTATGATGGCTTCATGAAACAGGCATTTGTCCAGTTATTCAGCTCTGCCTGTGACTCCATTAGCAGCGATGGAATTTTGGTAGTCCTACCTGTTCCTCACCCTGGGCAAGCAGAACTCATAAACCCAGTAAATTTGTATTGAAGTGCATTTTTCTGTTAGGATATAACAGACATCTGACAACCAGCATTCCCTGCTCTTGGCAGCAGCTTCCACTTTGAAATTGCTACTATTTTCATTGTGATCAGCACACTAATTATCCACTAGAACCCAAAATCTATCCATTTGGACTTGCTATCTCCCACTCACATACACTGGAACAACCAAGGTTTTTACCAATGACCCATTCGCTAAAGTTGCATTCAAGGGCATACTCAGGAGAATGCCCTCTGCTCTGAAAATTAAAAGGTGAGCTTCAAAAGATGGAGCACAACTGCTCCTTTTACACTTTTCTGCTTCTTCTGCCAAATGATGCTTCTGTTCAAACACAAAGCCCAAGTGACTTGGGCCTACTGGTCAATTATTGCTAAGATGGACACCCCCCCCCTCTCCCCCAAGGAAGTCACCCCCTCAAATATCCTTCAGAGTTTGAGCAAGCACAGTCTAGCAAGAAATATCACAAATTCTTAAGAATTAATCTTCCACTACACAGTTATAAAGACTACCCTTGAGATTGGTTCACTTAGAGTACTGGCAAAAAAAATAAAAAAGAAGTCAGTTCATACTGACCTGAACTAGTTTGAGTTTCAAATGGTATAACCTTTCAAAGAATTTAATCTTTCAACCTTATTTATTAAATTTACTAACACTGTGGAAAAAACCTACTATATTTGACATTCCTTACAACGTGATTCATAGTATGAGATGACTCATCCTATGAGGGGATTTTACATTGTAAAATGATTGAAAATGTTAAAAATGTGAGGTTTAGAATCTTTAAGACTTGAGGGAGAAGTTAACAAGATGGTAAACCTAGAGTAACACTCTAAAAGGTTTCCAAGACAGTTTTCAAATCAAAAAAATATTTGGTAAAACTCTACAGCTGAATTACTCAACATGGTTCAGAGATGAAATCAAGTTACAACCGAAGTTTATTGTATCACATAAAACAAAAAAGTATCCAGTTCTGGTATAAATATCTCATTCCCACAAATTCCCCCAATCCACACACAATCAGTATGGATGGAGCACCTCCTGGAAAGGACATACAAAGGTGCAGGTCAAGGATCATCACATCATATAACTGGGCACTGTTGTGTCTTCACCCTCAATGGCAATGACAGAAGGATGTTTTTAAACAAAAAAGTTACAGGGTTTTCCTTGCTGGGACAGGGCCAGGAGAAATCACATCTAGTGGAAGACTAGATTTTATTTTCATTGTTTAAAAATCTCTACATAATGAGCTCATTACCTTTTCTCCAGGATTCCACAGGATTTGGGAACAACTCCAAAACTTGGGAGTTACTAGGAAGCCCTGCAGCCTTTTATCTAACACTTCTGTTTCTTTGGATACTTCAGCCCCAGAGCAAGACCCAGGGAGCTGTTCAAGCAAACAAAGCACACCTTATTCTCTCCTGCCATTCTGGCCCATGGACTTCTCATAAACAAATAGTGTAGAGTTTATTTTAGGTAGCTTAATTTCTAACAATATAAAATGTTCTTGGTGGCTATGACACAAACTATTGGACAAAAAGCTATCATGTGGTTTCCAGACCAAAAAAAAAAATTTTAAAAATGATCAAGACAAGTCCTGGAATGTCTCCAATGTGCTTCATCCTTCAGGACTCTTCCTCCTCTCCTTCATCGTCTACTTTAGGTCGGAAATTTTTCCTGCTCTTCTTCTTACTGCAGTGGAATCCAACTGTTCCCAGTGATGGCTCTTCACCTGCACCACTAAGCTTTGCATCAAATTTATCTTCTGTGCTCTGGTCCCCCTCCATCACACACTCCTCCTCCTCTGCTGCCTTTCCACTGCCGCTGTCTAAGTGCCCCAGCTCTACCTTATCTTCTTCCCTCAAGTCATCATTCTTCTTAAGAGATTTGCCTTTCAGATCTGTCTTCATCTGTTTCTTATCATCCTCCCCCATTGATGTTTTCTTTTCCAGTCCATCAACACCTCTTTTAGTTGGCTTGGTGAAGACAATCCTCCCAGCTCCACAGCTGGAAGGGTCCTGGTTGAAGGATGGAGTGTAGTTATCTTGGGGAGCCGAGCTCTGTTGCTCCCCTCTCTTCTTCAAACCGCCTAGAAATTCCATGGCCACTGCCCTGTTAGTCTTGTCACTGGACTCTGAAACTCCCTCTAGGCTGTATTTGGTCCAGCGCTCTGGGTGTGCCACGTAGTCAGGCACTGCAGGAGAGGCTTTGGGAGCCTGCGCTGGTCTGCCTTGTTTTCCCCTGTTTTCTGGGACCGTGGTACCTGAAAGTGCAGTCGGAGGCAACGGACGCTTAAACCTCCCATCAACAACATTATCTTCAGGCATCGAGGGCACAGACAGCTTGGCTGCCTCTTCCAGGCAATCAAAAATGCTCTGGCTACGGAGAGAGAACGTAGAACTCATGCCCCTCAGATGGAATGGCTGGACAGGAGATCTGTGACCACTGTTTGAAGAGTCAGGGCTCTCTCCTGATCTGAAATCCCCTTCGTCTACAGATGGCTCCTCGGGAGATATTGTATCAACTTCTGCTTCACCCGCCAGCCCCAAGTCATCAGAGTCAGAATCGCTGAGTGACACTGTGTCTGAGGGGAGAGCTCCTTCGTAGTCTCTGGCACCATCAGCCACTATCCCCAGAAAAGGTTCACCTGCCTCCTGGTCTCCCATCTTTGAGCTGTCACTCCACTGAGGTCTTTGATGTAGGCCCAGGAACTCTAAATACAGTTTTCCAAATGTCCAGCAAGTTTAGTGCCTAGAATATAAAGGAGCACAAAAACTTAACTGTGAAATGAGAACCAAGCATGAGACCATCACTCTGTGTCATGCAAAATAATTACAACTGCAATATAACGGTTAGCTGTGCTTTAGGGATTCCCAAGCAATTTTGCTTCAAATGAAAACATTATTTAAGAAATGAATGCACATTGAAATTAAAGATTTACACAAGACTGAATACAAGAATATGAAGTAACTGGAAGTAGCGCTACCAAATTTCATTACAGGTTACAGCAGGTCTAATTACTAAAAGATGAACATAAAGCTCTTGGGTAAATCTGAATCCCCCAAAGCTGCCTTATACATCTTCCAAGAGACAGCAATGACCCCTGCATATTACACCCTGTGTTTATTCACACTGTAAAAATCCACAAAAACACGTCCAATTTCTCACACCTTGACTTGGCCATTACAATCCTTTAGTGCATTAGCACTGTACCTGCTGTCTCAACAGCCATCATGTTCTGTTATAAAGGACACTATCACTGATCCAGGTCAGTGGCAGAAAACCCACAAAAATATCAGGGCCACTGTTTCAAGTTGGAATAAAGTACCAGCTCCACTCCTTCCTTTGGCTTTAAGCTCTCACGTCATCACTAGATGCCAGGAATCGGAAAACGAGCCAGCTCAGGAAATCAGTCCTACTGAATCAAGAAAACTAATCACACGTGCCATGCTTGCACACGGAAACGAGGGGAGGTTGTAAGCACAGGCCTGCCAGAGCTGGCCCTTCAGTCAGTAAATGACAGTGTGATTTGAAGCCTGACTTTCAGGAGCAGCTGCAATACCTGACAGCATTACCTGCCTGAAGGGAACCATGCTGAACTCAGGTGGTCGACGATCATGCTGGGCAATTGGAAAGAGAGCCGGCACACACACATTTTGGTTCAGCTCATGTGAATTATGGAAACAGTTCTAACATATTATTAGAATAAGCTTGGCTACCTAATTATAGGCTCTTCTGAAATGATGCAGTAAACAGACATGGAAAGTCTGTTAGTCACTCACTTTCTCTTGAGACTGAGTCAGCTTCCCCTCCTGAGGGTCAGTTAAAGCCACCAAAGATCTCAGCACTTCCACCCTAGAAAACAAACATTTCCATCACAATACTGGAAATGTAGTTTTAAAAATAATTCCGTCCCCCTGAATCATCCAAAGCTGCAGAACTGGGTTCTAAATCTGACACAAACTCCTGGTGGTAAAAAAGTCTGCAGATATTACTGAATTTTTGGCAGAAGAGCAGCACACAGCCTAATAAGGCAGGCACCACTATATTTACCCAGTCTGCACGTTCACACTGTCAACTTTATCCTGTATGGATAGAGAGGTTTTAAAAAAATTCAAACTGAAATTTGCATGAGCAGAAAGTCAGTACTTAATAAACTGTATTAAATGCAGCTAAGAAGCTACAAAATAATAGTTATGCATTGCAAACATTAAGTGCTGCTAAGTATTAAGGCCATGGGTAGCATAGACTTCTGTTTTCAAAGAAAGGCCATGTTCAGAGTTAGGGACAGATTTTCACGAAGCATAAAACACAGAGAAATTTCTGAGGAACCCAACACACAGAGTGCTATGTTCCATGTCAAGTCTGGCTGCCTTTGACAAAAAGGATCTGACGGCTGCTTTTGAAAACACTGCCCTTCGTGTAACCCCCAGCGGGAAATAATCTTCTTAAAATGACAGTCTTCTGCTTAGTTTTGGAACACATGAAAAGTAACGACTGCAACTCAGAAGAGGCCTTGAAGTGCACAATTAAATAAAATAGCTGTTTTCAGGTGGCAATAAAAGTGTTCGTCACAGGTATCTCTTGTCTGAGGGCACTTAAGACAGAAAGGAGTAATTCTGCTCCTAAGGAGATGCTTTAGCCTTAACCACGTCAAGAGCCAAACCCGCTGGCGCTGCCAGCGCACCAGCCTCACTCACAGGTTTGTTACGGTGGCCTGATCACAGCACGACCCGGAAAGGACGACGTGTGCCCGGCTGGGAAGGTCCCCAGTGGGCTCCTCCATCCTGGTGCTGTCCAGACAGGCTCTGCGCGTCTTCCTGCAGCCTGTGAGGAGGACGGAGACCTCAGTCACCCCAACCACGGCCACAGGCCTGCTCTCACGGCACGCAGAGCACCGCACCAAAGCCCACGCAGTCACTCGAGACAGGGATCCCCAGGCCCCCGCGCCAAGGAACAGGGAAGAGGAACAGGGAAGAGGAGCAGGGAAGGGAGCAGGGAAGGGAGCAGCGGCCCCTGGGCACTCGCCCCACGGAGGGGAAGGTCACGGTGCAGCCCCAGCCGTGCCGCCCGTCCGCCCCGGGCCCAGCGCCCTTGCCGGCCCGAGATGCTGCTGGATACGAACGGCCCGCACCACACGCGCCCCTTGCCGGTCTCTGCACCCCGGGCGCCGCCACCCTCCCGGGGAAGGGAAAGGAGGAGGAGAAAATGGGAGAGGGAGCGCGCCGTACCCCGACACCACACGGCCCCAACAACTCCCACACCAGCCGCTCGCCTTGCCCGCCTTTCCCGCCTCTGCCTCTCCGCCCGCGGCGCGCCGGGACACCGAGTCCCCGCCGGGCTCCACGGACCGGAGAGAAACGGCGGCGGGACCACAACTCCCGGCGGCCATAGCGGCGCGGAAGGGGCCGGTACCGCCCGCCTCCTCCCCGCTCCGCCTCTCTCGGTGCTCTTGGGAGTTGTAGGCGGCTGCCCTCCCTCGGCGGGGGGCATTTTGCGAGCCGGGGCGTGGGGCGAAGCGGGGCTGAGCGGCGGGACTACAGGTCCCAGGGCGCACCGCAGCGCCGACATTTCGCAGCCTGTGCGGGGCTGTGCCCGGGGCTCGGCGCTGGGCCCGGTGCGGGGTTCGTCCGTGCCCCGTCCGTGGCCCCCGGAGAGCCGCGGTGCCGTGAGGGGCAGGCACGGCACCACCGCCCTCCGCAGTCACTGTCTGGGAAAAAAAACCAAACCAACCCATCTCACAGCTTTTGTTCTCATCGGAAAAACAGGGCTTGGCCACCACGAACACACCCCAAGTTTTTTATTTGTTGGTTTGGTTTGGTTTGTTCCCCCTTTTTTTTTTCTCCCTCACGTGTTTATTCTCAAACCAGAAAACCTCAAGTCACTTGAGGCATAAAAACACTATCCATCCAAATTTAAAAAAAAAAAGTTTCCATTTTCCGCCCCAGAGGAACATTTTTTGCGCGTGTGTCAAGAAGTGGAGCTCTGTCTGAAAATACTTTATTGGCGCTGGCCAGAGAGGCTCGATTTTTGTTTTTCCCCTTATTTCAGCAAAAAGTTCAAATTTTCAGCGCAAATACATTTCCCAAGAGGCTTCAGTATTCAGCTTGTTTTCCCTGTGTTTGGGAAAAAGGGTTTGCTGTGCCGGGGGGGCTGTGCCAGGCGATGTTGTGGCTGCAGAGGCTTCACTGGCTCCCTGCAAGCTGGGCCTCACCGTGACTCACCCGAAATATAAACTGCAGCCACTTCGTATGCATCCTCAGTTCTTAAATACATACTTTTGCCTGCTGGAGTGTTGCTAATTACAGTAATTTATGACACGAGGTCTGTGTTCGGAATACACTTGGCAGCAGTGATGAGGTTATTGCAAATGTCTTCCGTCTAGCCGGAGTCATGCTGTAGTTTTAGGACAGCTCTAGGTGTTTCCCCATTTGGTGATCCTATTTTTTTTTTTTATGTATACGCATATGGTAGTACGGTCACAAGCATTCAAATGGGAATCCAGATGGAGGGAGGAAAGGAAAACATGAATCTTGTAGTAGGTGAAGCCAGAATGGAGAGGAGGAGAGCAGTTAAGTGGGCAAAAGAACAGAAGAGTAAACATGGGTAAAGGCTGCCAGTGCTGTGTAACGTGGTCTGGGGTGCTGGGGACACAGCAGGAGAGAGTCTCTGAGCATAGTAAGGAGCAGGCAGGAAAAAGGATGTGGAGTAAGTGGTGGCATGTCCCATTTCTGTAAGAGTGGAGACAGGCAGGGTACATAGACTGGTGCAGACAATGGCACTGTCTTGTTTTGAACTGTGGTTGTTAGATCAGGGGCTTAAAGGGGCAGGAGAGGGCAACACTACCTCCACCTCCTCTGTCACCTGTGGATGTGGGTGCCTTCAGGGACAAGCCCCATTTCTCCATTTCCAGAGGCTGCAAGTTGTCACTTTTTGCCTGGATGCTGTGTGTATTGATGACTAAGGAACCTGAATGTAGTCTTCTCCTCCTTCCTTGCTTTTTATTCATGACCCTGAAATTAGCTCAGCTGGTTAGAGCATGGTGCTAGTAACACCAAGGTTGTGGGTTTGATCACCATACAGGCCATTTACTTAAGTGTTGGACTCAGTGATCCTTGTGGATACCTTCCAACTCAGATTATTCAGTGAATCTGTGAGATTCAGTATCGCACACTGTGGAGAACTGAGGCTGAGCTGCTCATTCTCTGGTGGCTGAGGACAAGGCAGCTTGCAGCCGTGGACATGCTGGTGTGTTGGGATTTTCGCTATTGCTTGGCGACAGCTGAAATAAAAATAATGAGTCAGAATCTGAAGACCAACAGATGGTAAAGTGTTTTCCCCTTGCTGGCCTGAACTGAGGTGGCTTGAAGAGGGGGCTGGAAGGATCTGAGCTGCAGCACAGGCCATCGTCCAAGTGTCGGGCTGTATCCAGCGTGTAGGCTCCAAGGGGCCGCTCATTTGCGGAGAGGTGGCTCCATGTGTCTGCAGGAAGCCAGCGCGTCCTGGCGTGTGGGGGTGGCATGTGAAAATGCACAGCAGCCTCAGCCCCGTCACAGGCGCCTTGTGCTCCTTTCCTGCAAATAAATCTGTCGTTTGGCCCCATCCAGTAGCTGCTTCCGCTGCTCCCTGGCAGGCTCCTGCTGCTGCTCCTGCGCTCGGAGCCTGGGGTAGGTGCCTGGGCAGGGAGTGCTGGTCCCTCTCCTCACGGCTATAGGAAAGCAGCAGGCCTCCCTCAGGAGCCACTCAGATCCTGCAAGCCAGACGGAGCAGTAAGATGTGTTTTTCAACATCTCCTGCATCTGGAAGGAGTATGGAGGTTACTCAGATGTGGCCACATGCAGCTGATGCTGGAGCTCTTGCCGGGGGGGTGGGGAGGGGAAGGAGTATTTTCCTGCAGGCAAAAAGGAAAAGCAGAGTCATGACCACCGCAACCTTCTCTGCTGGGAGAAGGCAGTCATACCAAGCCAGACTGGTACAGCCTGAAGGAAATAAATGAGTTGTCCTCTCCCATTTGCCAGAATGAAATCCTACAAATGGCCTTGAAATCCCCTGTGGGGTGGGTTTTCAGAATTCAGTGCTTGATACCACCTCTCTTCTACATTGAGCTTCACTTACCTGTTTTACTTTGTACTTTCATTTGGTCCTGCAAGCAGATTAGATTTATTCCAGCGCTGTTTACCCATGTTGGTGCTATTTTCCCCTAAGGTAACTACATAAAATTAGTTCCTGTGGAGTGGGTTTTAATGCAGGCGGGCTATGAAGGTCTTTATCAACTCTATTCTTCATGATAACAATGTTATTGCCAGCCTATAGAGGACCTGCAGGGAGACACCACAACCCCTTTTTTTGTTAGAAACATTGCATGTGTGGGAGGGAACTGAAGTCCTTTATGAGCAAAATTCATTCTCTCTGCAATTACTTCAATTTTTTAAAAGAAACAAAAACAGTTGGGGGTGTCTGTTCATTTTGATTTAACTAGAAAATATTTGTACTAAGAAAGCCCTTCTCCCAGTCTTGCCTCTTTTTCCTTTTCCCTATGACTGCCCTAAAGTGCCTGATACTAACACATAATGAAAGGCTGAAAAAGGTCCCTGGAACCAGCTGAGGGCCTTGAAGTTAACATTAACAAGAAAACCCCACAGAACCCTAAAACTCCCCAGACCTCTTGTTCCAACAAGACCTGTAGGAGCCCCATGAGCCAGCACTGAGCCTTGCATTAACAGCATGAATCCTTGCTGGAGGAAATCTCCGCAGTTTGCCTGGAGTCAGCAGGCAGGGTGTTGTGTGCATGCCATCTCGCCTGGCCTAACACCAACACCTCTCAGGGCAAGGCTGTGTTCTGGCATGAGGGAATGCCCTAGCATTCCTAGGGCCAAGTAACACTTAAAAAAAAATTGGAAAAGGTGTGATTAAACTGTAATTAGAAGTGTTACTTGCAACGATTCGCACTTGAGCTGGATTATCTAAATCCAGAGAGAAACACCAGGCAGTCCGCAGCAGTTGCAAAGTTTATATACCCTCTAATGTGTCTGCAAGTGTGAAAACAACGTGGGTTTGGGTCATGCAGCAGTTTTAGCACCTGGGAGGTGTTTTCTGTTTGCTCCAGGTCCGTGGACACTGAAGCGGAAGCATCAGGCCGCCAGAGGCCAGCTGAAGGGGTTGCACCGAACAGCACTTCTGCGTCCTCCTGCTTAGGTTATGCCCTGTGCAAGGCAATGTGATGATCCCCAGGCTGAAACTGGGAAATGATGAGGCAAAAATATGCACCCTCTATCCAGTTCAGGTGCACAGCATGGTTTTTATGGGACTTGGGGTTCCTAGCCTGTATCTTTATTTAATCAAGAGCTGGTCAGGTAGGTAATTGTTTCCCCCTCCCCTTCAGCACCCACTGGTGGCAGACGTTTCCTCTTTGGGGGCTATAATTCCACTGGTGCAGCCATAGTTCCCAGCTCTACCACAGCCCTGACAGTGAACAAGATTGTTGAAATAGTCACGTTTTTTCCTGCCCTACCTGGAAGGGCCATGCTGTCATGCCCAGCAAAGGAAACAGTGGTTCAGAGCAGGAATGTGAGCACAGCCACTAGCACATCCTTCATCTCTGAGCACGGCAAGCGGAGCTGGCAGGCAGAGGGAGGGTGCTTTCCTCTGCAGAAACCACCATAAACAGCTCTGGCATGGCAGAACTGGCTGGATTTATTCCCTCCTGTGAGAATATTGCAACTCTTGGTTACAGCTTCGACAGCCTCTGATTAGGAAATGGCACAAGCAATTTATACATGTTAATCACAGCTGTCTTAGTACGAGACAATTAGCCTCATTGCTACTTAGAAAACAAACGGCCCAGAAGAAGCTTACAAAACAGAGCTCGCCAAAGCAAAAAAATCCCTCCCAAACTTCTCATTAAAAACACTCTAGGAGGTTTTAAAAAGAAAAAATAAACCAGTTTGGGAGGGAGGAGGAAAAGAATTTTCACTGGAAAAAATCCCAGCTTGGTCTAGTTTAGAAAAATTCATGCTTGTATTTTTAATTCCTGAAAAATCTTGTTTTGCAAGAAAAATAAAAGATTCCACAGTCACATTCCTAGGCAGTGGAATTCCACAGTGAAGTCTCCAGTGGCTTTCCAGATCCTTCAGAACTCTGGAGAAAAATGTTAAAGAGAAGCATAAGCCAGGGTTGTCTGTGCAATACAAGCACAAACAAGCTGCAAGCACTCCATCCACCCTTCCCCTCACAGTGGGTTATCCACGTGGCCTCACATGCTCTGACACGGCAGGACTGCTGTTTTCCAGGGATAACCCTTATCTCCACACAACCTTAAAGGGGCCTGCTTTACCCAGTCCTCTCCCAGTATCATATGCAGCTCATCTGTTTCAAGCACATCAATGCTCATACTCGGACCTGAAGTGCAAACAAAGGGGACTGCATTTAGCTGGGGAAGGTTTAAGATCCTAGCTATAATCCAGGCTGAGGTCCCAAGGCACAGACCTTGGATGCCAAATACATCCTGTGCTTTCCCAGTTACTCTCCACTGTTGTTTCTCCCCCTCAAACACCAGCCTGGGTCTGACAATGACTCACATCAGCTTAATCCTAGCTCCAGAGGCAGGAATAATTTTATCCCCATCTGGAGCAACAATGCAGTGTCACAATCCAAATGTTTTAAGGCATGAAGCAAAGAGCATCACATTCATGGGAAACCACCTAGAGGGTCAGCTGAGGACGGTATTCCCTGCAGCCCAAATTTTGCTTGAATACAAGAATGAGACAAGCCTGTTCCCTTGGAAGACATGGCAGAAATCAGTACGCGATGGAAGGAAACAAGATCTGACAACACATCATTAAAAATCCACTAACAAGGGGGAATTGCTTTGTTTCTTTTTTTGTTTATTGTTTTTAAATATCACTTTTTTTTTTTTCTTTCCAGAAGTCATTATGTCCGACTCCATTAACATTCAGGTAAACAAGTGAAAGAACAACAGATGGGCATGATCTCGTAGCACAGGCACAGCCACTGGGAGCAGGGCTTGCCCTTCTTTGCAGCAGCTCAACGTTGTGCTCCCTCCTTGCTCTCCCTCACCTGCATCCCCTCCCTCTCTGTACCAGCATGGGCGATGGCTGGCAGCCACTGCAGGACACTCCTGCTTCAAACACAGCATAAAGTCCAAAACAGGAGAGAGGAAGGCAGGCAGCTGAGGGATCACAGCACTTGGCCTCCCACCTCGCTCTCAGCCAGGCTTTCCCCTGATGGTGCGGAGGGGCAGGCAGGGGCAGCAACGGGTGGCATTACCAGACCATCCACAAAAAGCAAACCAGCCCAGTCCCTGTCCAGATGGTAGCACAGGGCATTTCAGGCCATTTTCGGTCACTTTGGGAGGAGCCACTCGAGTGTATGCAGTATGGCCACCATGGCCCCCCCCCACCAAATTTCAGCAGTCACTCTTTTTTGCAACCCACATTAGCTCCTGTACAGCTGTGCCTCCTTCCCTTGGGGGGAGCACAATTGCAGCAGCCACCTCTTCTGGCAAGCAACCTTTTTGCCTTCCCTCAGCACCAGCCCGGATGCATCCTCAGCCTGCCTGCAGGCCCCCCTCCCAGAGGCTGTAAAAACCCATGCTGTTGAAGCCTGGTTCACAAAGCATCCTGGTGTTAAGGTTAACTGGTTGTAAAATTGCAGCAGTTCATCACACTATGCACACTATGAGAAATGTTTATTAAATTGATTTTTGTTTCATTTCTTTAAAAAAAAAGGCAGAAAGAAGTTAAACACACTGCTTTGTGGCATGCTCCACAGTATGAAAAAATCCCAAGCATTCAGTTAAGCTGTCAGCGGCTCTGTTTGACCTTTCGATGCGGTCTTTGAACTCAGACCTGGACAGTTGACACTCCTGGTCCCCACATCAGCTCACAGCCATTTTCTCAGCTGCCACTAGCTCCAGGAGGGATGCTTCCATGGAGAGGGAGGGGTTTGTATTTACAGCCCGCAGTTTCATCCCTTCTTTCCTTTGGGGTGAGGAGAGGAGCAGGACAGGGTGCCATGCTGCACACACAAAGGCGCAGGTATGCAGGAGAGGCGCTGGGGCAGAGCAGGGATCCTACCTCGTGGGTTTTCCCCCTTCACCTCAGCCAGCTTTGGGACTGACCAACTGGCAGAAGAGCCCTGAGGCTTTTGGATCCTGAGGGCTTGCAATGGGGTGAGTCCCCTCAGCCCTTCACAGCTCCCTTTCTAGTTTGCCTTAGCTCAGGTCCAGCTTCACAGGACACCCAAGTGGGTGGTTTTTTTTCAGAGAGGGTTTCTCAACTGCTTCATTGTTCTTAAGCCTGATGGTTCCTCTCTGTCCCTATTCTCCCCGGGCTGACCCCTCCAGCTGAGGACCATTCCATCAAGTGTGGTGACTCAGCTGGTAACTAAAGAAAGCGTTGTTCTCTCTGCAAACATCCTTCTGTCCCCGATCCCACGACCCTTCTCTAGCTGTTCCCCTCCTTGAGCACCTTTCCTGCAGCAGCCACAGAAACAGGAGATGGCCCAGGAAGCTGCCTCTGGAGCTCTCCACAATGGCAAGCCACCTGTGAAATGAGCCAGAGGGTGAATTGCAGCCCCTGTGGGACACATTCTGAGCAAACATCCTGCTCTTCCTCCTCTCACAGCTCTCAGTTCCCTCTCCAATTCCACTTTCTCCCAATTGCTCCTGCCTGGGACAAGTCAAACCCTTCAAGTACAATGTCTGAGGACACACTTGACCTGCATCGACACCCAGTCTGTCTTCAAACAGAGCTCCAGCTATGTACACAGCATCAACTGAATACTGAACAATATCAAAAATACGGCATAAGGAAAAGAAAACAGAACTGAAATGCTTAATGGCATATTTATACACATTTACCAACAGTCAACAAAAAAGGTGGCAAGTTACACATCCATTCTGTATGCTGACAATCTTGATGCACATAGATGTAAACACACATGCTTGGATGATGCATATACATATTGCCACAGAACAGAGTAGATGACCTGAAGGAGCTACGCTGGGGAGCAGGGGAAGGGGTTACCTACTGCAGAACCTCGTCTCATTCTCAATGTGCACAGCATGGACATTCAGGGCAGTGTTGCTTTAAGGCTATTTCTAAGGCTGAATCTTTTCTTGTCCAATCCCTCAATATGAAGATCTGCTGAAGCACTTCCTCCTCTTTACCCAGCACAACTTGATATATATATATATTTATATATATTTACCTATATACTTTTTAAAGGCCCTATATACTAAAAGGCAGGAAGAGAAAAGGGGGGAGTAGAAGGGAAGAAGAACTTCTGAACGGATCGGTTTGCCCCAGTGCAGGAATCTTCTATCCTGTAGTGGCAACAGCCATGACAGCCACGTGCAGTGGACAAGGTACTAGCTTAAATTATTGATGATCACAGGTTTCCCTCTCTCTCAGATCTGAAGCTCTTTCTTGTGACAAAGGGGGAGAGTGAAATACTTTAAGAAACAGAAATACTCCTGAAGTGGGGAAAGCGATCACTAATTTAAACTCCTCCCTTTACCTGCTTCAAGGTGGCTAAAAAGCTGAGAGATACTATAATTTCCAGCTCAAGTGCCTGTACGGCTAAGGAAAAGGCTTTGCTTAAAAATATATATCTATAGAACTATACATATAGATCATCTTTTTTCGTGACACTCTGATTTTATTACATAGCTCCTGGGTCACACTCTCCCTCTATCTACATGGTAACAGAGTGGTAAAGAAGCCACATAGGTCAAAGTGATAAACCAAAGTTACCAGATCACAAGAATGTGTTTCAACTGGTGTGATCTAACATGCTAAATTACCTTGATTTTATAAGCTGATCTGCTGTTAATATAACTGGAAGGTCTTAAAAATAACCCTTTTTTTTCATAGTCAGATTATGACAATTTCTCAGCAATATTACAGTGTGTGACAATATGCTATAATTAAGACTAATTTCACTGAACAAGAGAGTGATGCAAAGATGAAATTTTAAGCATGTATGCATATGGTTGGGAACACCCAAGCGTCATCCTGCAATATATAAAAGCAGGATTTCTAAATTCAAGGACTTTTTTTTGTTTTCTTCTTTTTCTAATATGATTTCTGTGTGATCATTAGCTTAACAGTGGAAACTTGGTATAGAACTAGATTCTTCTTGAAACATGGCTATAATGAAACACTGAAGGACATTAAAAAAGTAATTTAATTTTCAGTTTGTTATATTTGAAAAACTGGGACTAAAATTCACCCCCAGCCACTGACCTTTTAATGTAATGAATCAGTGGAAATGAGCCAATTTATAAAGTTATAGCCCCAAGAAAAAAAACAACACAAGACCAAAAAAACATTTTTACTGTATAGAGAGTAAAAAAGTTTCAGCATGACTTCTGTTAAGGACTGACCTACTGATGGAAACAGGCTGGAGAGGAACAATGCCTGTGTTTCCCCTGGGATACACTGCACCCCGGCGATGGAGGCTGGATCCTCTCCCCTCCTCTCTCCCAGGCTTTGGGCAGTCAGCCAGGCTTTCCTACAAACAGCTTGGAAATGCCAGGGAGCTGGGGTGATGGTTGGAAAAGATGAGTACAAATTAACAAAAATGCTAAATTCTGCTTCAGCATCCAATTTAAAAAGTTAGTAAAACCAAGGCAAAGTTTTCTGAGACCAGGTTGCAGCCTTCTCCTCCGTACATCTTCCACCAGCGTTACTTCTGAGTTACTGGGGGTGGGGAAGGGGGAGGAAGGACTTGATCTCCTGCTACAGCAGCTTTCCCATCACACAAAACTGATGTGTAACTAACTCAGCCACAAAGATATGGGAAAGTTTTATTTATTAAAAAAAAAGAAAAAAAAAAAGTACTTCAAAATAAAAATGATAAGTACTGTATGGTAATATTGGAAGCATTTATATACATAATTTTCTTTGTCTGTTGTTGAAATGTCTCCTGGTCACTCGGTGGCACTTGGGGTCCCCTCTCGCGCCGTCCGCCCTGCTCCCCCCTTCCCCTGCCCGGCTCTCACAGCTCAGTAGACAGAGCTGTTCCTTATGCCGCAGCACAGCACCATGCTCAGGATCATCTCGAAGATCTGCCGAGAGACACAGGGGCACCAGTGAGGCAACAACCAGCACAGTGCAGGAGCTCCCCCCATCACAAGGTCCCCCACTCCACATTAACCCTCCCATGCCAGACATAAGGGCAGGGATGCTACTCTTTGTAGCTGTTTTCATATGGAGTTGGCCAATTTGAAACAAGGTGCTGTTCCCCCATCTCTCACTGGCAGCACTGGTGGTACCTTACAAGCTTTTTGGCTGCCAGCTACACAGCGAATGCCTCAAGATCCAGCCCAGGCTTTGTACAGATGCCATGTTACACCCCCACAGCACCCACCCCTCATTAGGGAGCAAACCCAGCATGACAAAGCAAGCAAATCCCTTCGCACTGGAGATCCCAGTGATACAACATGGCAGCCTGCAGAATAAATGGTTTTGGAGGAGGTTTTAGTAGTGCTCTGCCTTTCTGGCTAGGCTTGCAGGTGATCCTGCTCTACTGAGTTTGCCAGGTGCCTCCCCCCTGACTCCCCAGAGGGATGATGAAGCCATTGGTCTCGCCATGTTGCAGAGCACTGCGGGGCATAGGGCTGGTGCTGCATGCGGAGCTGCAGGGGCATCCAGAGGAGAGGAACAGATCCAGCCCAGCTGGAAGACGACCAAGGTGCCCCAAAGTGGCTTTTCCCTGTCCCACCAGGCTGTCACACTTACCATGATCACAGCAACCACGACAGCAGCGATACCGATCAGGTAGAGCTTCCCAGAGAAGAGCTCATCGATTTTTTTGTGGCAGTTAGTGTTCTGAGGCAGAGAAGCACACCAGTCAGACAGCCTGCTTTCCCTTCATCTGTTCCCAGCACCGAGAAAGGCAGGTCAGCTTCCCCCAGTCCCGCTTATGTCCCCAGGTCCTGGCTCCAGGACTTCCAACCTGACTTCACCCCTCTGCACCTGTCAGTGCCCTCAAGCAGGAACAGCAAAGGAAGAACCAAATGGGAACTTTCAACATCCTTCTACACCATCCCCAAATAAATGAAATCTTTACCCTTTATCTATTTCCCCAAATAAATCCCCAAATTTCCTTGGTGGCCTTGCAGCAGCTGTGCTTACTGAAGAGCAGCTGTGCCTACCTCAAAAAAGCTTTTAAAGGAGTCCTTTCGGCAAAGGTCATCCCTCCACACAGGAGCGATAGCCGCTGTTATCATATCGGAACCACAGCAGTCCAGCTACATGGAGAGAGGAAAAAAGAAACAATGGAAAGCCAACATTAGCAGAAAGCAAACACTTATGCAGTGCTCTTCCCACCATTATACATTCTTGAAGCCACCCATGATTGAGGAGGCATCTTGGAGGGGGAAACAAGGGTGGGGAATAAGTGACCAAACTAACTGTTTTCTTTGTAGGTTGCAGCTGCATCCTACAATAGTCCCAGACAGATCTGGCATAGGTATCCTGGAGGAGAGTGAACCCAACTCTCTCCAGAGATTTTGTTTCCTGCTGAATGGACCAAGTATCAGGATTAATTCCTCAGAGCTACATTCTTCTTCCATTGAATTCTACTTAAATCAGGGGTGCTGAGGTAAATGGAAGGTAACTTAATCAGAGTTTAGTCCAGACTTCCCAGTACCGTGTGATGGAGAGAATACTGAAGACAGCACAACTCTGCTTCTTAGCATGTAAGAACAGCAAACTTGATAGGCTAAGACCTGCACGTAGCATCATCTGCTTTAGACTCTGCTTTTCCCATCCATTTTCCTGACCTCCATTATTAATTCTCCAGCATGACCACCACCACCTTACCGTTTCATGAAAGGTCTTCACTACAGCTTTGGCGTTGTTTGCATCTGATTCTCCCATGAGCGCCTGTTGAAGTGCTTGATCATAGAACTGCTTCACGTCTTTGGCTATCTAGGAAAGACACAGAAAAAACTCCCTTTCAGCCAGAGGAGGAGGAGGAGATCTATCCAACAGATGTGCTTGAAGGCTGGGTTCCCTCTAACAGCACTTGCAGTGGGATGAGCAGTTTTTAAATAGATTTAGACCCCATTTGCTTGCACAGGCACATGAAAAAAGGCCTGTCTTTCATAGGGCTCAAACTCCTGCAAGCTGTAGCAAGTATTAAGAACTCCATCCACCAGCCAGCAGATTCCAGACAATACTATCCAAGGGCTCCATGGGCTCTGTCTAGCAGATAAAGACAGGCAAGGCCTGGAGGGTGAGCCACAAGATTTGAGATAGCCTTCAGCCCACGTGGATGTGTTGCTGGGCTCAGAATGCAGAAATGTCTGATTTTGAACCACACATAGACAAAGCAGGCAGGCAACACATTTCCAGGCGGGACACGCTGGAAAAGTCAGGAGGAGGTGGGGTGCACAGGCAAGGCTGTCTGGGCACCTCGGCTTATTGAATGGCTCAGAGGGGATGGCAGGAATTTGGGAGGGATGGCACACTAAGGCCTAGTGAGGCAGCTCCTTTGGGTCAGGAAGCTTAGGTGCATTTAAATGCATTAGGATGTAAATTCCTGGCTGGGTACCTATGGACATCACTGTCCTGTAAGTGGTTATGTGAGACACCTTATCCATACTCTAACCCTGCCACCTGGCTGGTGAACTGCAGCCACCCATGAGGTGGCACCCACAGTGCAAAAAACCTCCTAACTTTCAGGGGAACTGGCCTTGTGACTTCTCTAACACCCTTCAATAATTTGAGAGAGAGAAATGAAAGGCGGCCATGCAAGAGAAGCAAAAGAAAAACACAAAGGCAAGAAAGGGAAAATGCTTTCTAAAACATCTGTTCTTGGCAGTACAGGCTAGATTAGCATACAAAAAAAGAAACTGCAGCAAGATGATGCATGATTTCAATCGACTATCTCAGAACTCCATCATCACTGCTCAAAAAAGTTTGCTTTGGAGGATGATGCTCCTCAACCAAATAATTTACTTCTGGTACATAAAAATAAAAAAAAATTTAAAATCCTATTTATTGCCTCTCCATTCTGAATCTAAAGCAACTCCAAGAGAGACTCCTCCAGCTATGTGGAAAAGTGTCCTTTCTGTTAGCATCTCTTGGTGGCTGGGATCATTCAGTGCTTCCCTCCCAGCCTGCACTGCTCCCTACCAAGGCAGGGAGCAGCAAGCCTGCCTTGTGAGCAGGTACTTCAAAACAGCCCATTCATCATCAAGGCTGCAAAACCAGCTGATGCCAGCAGACTGCCACCCTTCATTTTCAACTGCAAAATTAATTTTAGGGGCTGAGGTCATCAGTTCTGTACTGGAAAGTCCTACATTTCTCAGCTTTATGCTCTGGTGGCCAAGCGCTTTCTTTAAAGGATGGGACACAACAGCCGTGGGGTTGCTCCTTACTCAGCTTTCATTTTTTTTTGCTGTCAGTTGCGGTTGCAGTTGCACATCCTGGACTCTTCAGGATACACAAACTAACATCTGCAGGAGGCACAGCCCCTCTGCAAAGGTTAATTAGTTCACTAAAGTTGCTAGGAAACAGCACCCTGCCTGCATAATAATATGTTTAGCCACAGAGGAGTTTATTCCGGTGAAGTCATGCCCTCTCCTGCTGAATGACTTACAAGGGTGTTCCCATTCAGGCCAAGCCATTGCCCACATCCATGTGAAAGCTGAGCAGGCCAGCACCTACTTACACAGCTGACTTACGTCTCTTAGTAAAGTAAACACATTTCCTACTCTGCCAGAGAGTGTAACCTTGGCTTTGAGCACAAGCAGTCCCCTTCTCTCCTCCAAACCCCTGAGGCCCAGTGATCAACACCCAGCCCGCTGCTTGCTGCAGCACAGCCGTGGTTCCATACACGGGCAGTTCTGCATTTCAAGACCAAACCTGTGTGTGTGTGAACACATGTGACCATAGCAAAGGGAAGGTCAGCAGAAACAGAAGGTGAAAAGATGCAGTTTTCAGTTCTACCCTTCAGTTAAGCTCCTCCGGCCAGGAAACCTTATCTGAGCAGTCCCTGGGACAGACACAGGACTTGTACCCCTCACGTGTGCACAGCATACGGACCACAGCAAGCCCAGTGCTGGCAGACAAACGGCCTGAAGCAGGTTATATGATACTGGAGAAGAGCAGGAAGCACCCAGCAATCCCGTTAATGCAGGCTCTCCCTGTACGGTATTCCCTCCCTTTGGCACCACGCGGCTGGGTTCGCTCTCTGTTCCCTGGCACCAACGACGTGCAGATGGCTTTCCTTCACAACTTCATGCATGAATCGACTCCCTCTGTGACTGACAGTGTGGTAGCATGGAGGAGACCCAGTCCAGACAGGCTATTTTTATTTGAGACGTTGCACTACATACTCGAAGGGGCAGCTGCTACCATCAAGTGCTCACATTTAAAGTTCATCAGCCTGGCCAAGAGGAGTGAAGTGGCCTGCCCAGGTCCCACCACTACTGCAAGCCCCCTTTACTCAGTCTGGGAGCAGTATGTGAGCAAAACAGCTCATGCTGGGATCTGCTGCAGTTCTGCCCCAGCCCCCCAGCCCCGCAAACACAGGTTTTAGAGTCGTCTTACTTGGTCTTTGTTGACAAAACCCCAAATTCCAGCCGCAACTTCGCAGGCAAACAGGATCACCAGGCAAGTGAAGAACTGCAAAGACAAATCAGGAGAGGGATCCTTAACATATCTGCAGCAATTAGGTGGGGAGAGGTATGGAGCAGCATTTCTACTGACAAATCAGAGCAAGGTGTCACCTGACTTCAAACCATTTTCTCTCTCATAGATGTACTTAGTCCAAACACATTTTCGTAACTCATCACATGCCACCCCATGTCCAGACTTCCCACTAGGGTTGTTGAGCAGGGATTAGCAAAGCCTTTCCCACAAAAGGACTGGCAGGGGTGAAGATGCCCTGTGTACCACAAGATACATTGCTCCTCCTCATGCACCATCCAGGCAAGGTTTCTGCTCTGCCACAAATGCCCTGAGGACTGGAACTGCCAGTGCAGGGTTAAAAGCACATTTCAGCTGCTGAGGAGCTGGGGGTGTCAGGGTGTGATTTATGGCCAGTTCTCTGGCATCCACAGCCCTGCAAGGCTACTGCAGTTTTTTGCATAAATACTAATGCTGACGTTTTCCCACAGTCCCCACCCTGTTTGTGCAATTCCAGCAGTCCTCTCTGCCATCCCCAAAAAGACTCCTCCATCTTTTTGTTCAGATGGCGGGAACACATTGTGATGGTTGGTCTGTTGGACTGGGAATGGGAAGCTGTAAACTCATACATCAGGGTCACATGAGAAGGCACAGAGAGGCAGGCTCCATATGCAGCCAACACTGCTTCAGTAACAATACCACTCAGCGACTTCTTTCTGGGAAATGTCCCAAAGTGGGAGAGTTGCCATGGAAGTCAAGAAGCAGAAGAGGTGAATGCAGTCAAGGAAAGACAAAATTACAGTATAGGGTGGGAAAACAGCCCCTAGCTCCTGAGCAGTCTCTGTTCAAAACACATTTAGGACATTTTCTCCAAGAACAGAGGAAACAGGAGTTTCCAGAATGATGCCACGACCTGGCTCTCACATGCAAACGCAAAGGGTTATCAGCAAAATGGATAAGACTATTATCCTGACAGCAGGAAAGGACTTCCAGCATCCTTGTCCAGTTCCTGAACAATCAACTCCTGTGTAAACATCTATCTATCCCTGATTCTGTAAGAACATCTTTAGGGTCCCCCATTCCCTGCAAGGACTCACATCACCCTAAATTGTGGGTGCAATGCCACTCTAAGTCTGCTTAAGCACTAGGGTTCCCTCTTGCAGTAGTTACCCTCCAGTGAAGGATGGTTAGTTTATCCCAGATTTGGAGGTACAACTTCCTGCAGATTCAGTTCAAGCTGGCTGCCGAACACCAAGAGATGCAGCTCAATGCTATGGGAACATAGTGGTGTTCCCGGCAAGGCCAGGCAGCTGGCTGAGTCCCAGCCCCTTTCCAGGGAGCACAGCCTGCTCCATGCCAAGTGGCTTCCCCCTGTCTTCCTCAGGTCTTGCTGCTCAGCTTCCATGCCACCTTTGGCACAGGATTTTGATACCATGGAGCTTCCTGGTACTTTTCCCTTTTGCATTAAGCCCAGAGTCACTCCCTCAGTTGGGTGCAGGAAAGGGGAACGTGGCTGCTTCCCTGAAACACCCTGAGGACGCTGCCTGGAAATGTCCTTGGAACACAGTGGAAGCCTTGGCCAGTGGAAAGCATCCTCATGGGGCCTCTCCAGACTCTTCTTGGCAAGCCAAGGTGTGAGCAAACACGGGCAGTGCACAGCAGCTAGAGCTGCTAATTTCAGCCAGAGCAGCCGGTTTCCCTGTTGGACCTCAGGTCCGTTCTACCATCTGCCCTTCTAATCCTCTTTCTAACTTCAGGAGGGACTGAGGGGTAGTTCACGGTCTGTAATCACTTGCATTAACAAAACAAAATAAAAATCCAAAGCTGCCAGACTGTGCTACAACAACCCCTGTCAGATTTGTGTGCGGGCTCCTTGTATTCCCAGCAGCGAGGATGATGCCTGTAAACTCCTACTGGAGCTCCCATCCACTTCATCAACACTGGGGAAAAGCATCCCCTTATTACTGGGAATCAGCAGCAACTAGAGGTGAAGTCATCTGCAAGACTGCAGGAAAGCAGCTCCCTTTCCCTCTGTCCCAGCTGAACCCACACCCACGGGTCACTACACTGCCACCAAGAATCCTCAGCCCAACGAAGCCAAGCGCTGGAAAGTCATTCGAATTTAAAAAAATAAATAAAAAATTATGTTTTACCCTTCCAGTTTTATTTTTTATGCATCAAGTTTAAACTGAACCACATGTGAGAACTTGCTTTAAATAAATGAGTCTTCCTTGCTCCCAAGGTAAAGGCTTTTGGTGTGGCTACAGTTTATCCAATTAAACTCATCCTGTGCCAGGAATCCTGAGCTGCTGCTTCACATCAAAGATGCCTGTAGCATTTCAGTAATGGATTTTCCAGGATATACCTAGATGTTCTCACTAAGAAATTATGGAAGGTCTTTGCTGTTTCCTTGTCCAAACAGATAAAAATAGTAGATGATTCCTTAAAAGAACTAGGATTGCTACAGGCAGCCTTGAAACTGAGTGAGAGGGGATGCTGTAGGGGACACCAGGTAAGAAAGAGGGTTTAGTGGGTGCTTGGTTAGACAGCCAGACCATGGGGAGGGATAAAAGCAAGGTGGGGGTTCACATATAACAGAGGAGGAGTCTCTAATAATCCTGCTGATCCCACCTAGTTCCCACATCCTCCCAGCCCTGCTTGTTGGAAAAAAACCCCAGCAATGGAAGCACGGCCATGTGCTGTCCAGCAGGGAAACATGGGTGCCAAGTGACTTCCATAACTCTGTGTCTCTTACCGTTCCCAGAAGACACTGAGACTCTTGAATAGCGCCGTAGCATCCCAGGAATCCCACGAACATCATGACAGCTCCAACTGCAATCAGGATGTAGATTCCTGCAAGGCAGAGTGAGAGGCAGACGCGTTACTGCAGAGCTTTGTGCAGCAGCATCCTCCTGCCTGGCTGGACATTCTGGCTCCTGGGGCAGGTAATTATGGATGTGCAGAATTAAGGCTGAGGAGGTGTGAGTAGAGGTGGCAGCAGACATGGTAGAACACTAACTACATGAGTTGGGTCTCAAAGTGCTTGAAGCTGCCAACAACGAAGCTTTGATAACTCCATCACCTCCGAAATCACAGGAAATGCTGAGAGTAGCACTAGGCAGAGCATGTAGGAGGCAAGACAAGGGCTCTACAGCATCCTCAGAGCTGTAGCACCGAGTTCCCCTGGCATGCTGTTTTAAATATTTAAGCAGAGATGAAAATGATTAGTTAACATATCTTGTAAAATAAACAGTGAGGCACATGGTTTATTTATATTAAACATCATACAAATATTTATCTGGCTAACATTTTAAAGGCAGATGATCCACAAAACCAAGGGGAAAGTACTGCTTAAGCATCTCACTTAATAAAATCTGGCACTTTTTTTGTTATAGGTTCTTCCACAGTGAAGACAACATTTTTTACTTATAACTTACTGAATTTGCACAGGCAACTTGCACCATAACTAGTTCAAAGCTTGAAATGAGGCATTGGGAGTGGTTCAAAAACCAGAGGAATAAAAGTTTATTCATTCAGGAAACAAGAGCTTAACTGAAGGCTCAAGTCATGAGTAATCACCATGGTCTCACCAACCATGAGACTGGTGAAGCCATAGTGATTACTCAGCCAAACACTAGCAGCTCAGTTAAATCTGACACAGCTTTCTCCTGGTGTATCCCTTATATGTAGTGCATTTTTGGTTAACTAATATTCTCAAATACTGTAGTTCTGCTACTCCCTAAGTGAATCTTATTTCCAATTCAAAAGCAATTTGATACATACAAAAAAATACAAATCAAGTAAGACTGCAGTCACTACTTCTAATGGACAGTGAGAAAAAAAGAAAAACACTAAAAAGAACATGGGGAATCCCAGAATTAAGCAACACAGTGCATCTTGTGTTTGGGACACACATCCCTTCAATGAAATGTCTTCTTCTGCTATGGGTGAAAACATTTGATAGTTATTAATCAGACTGTCAGCTCTCTTTTAGGAACAGCCCTAACATATAAACAGAGCTCAAGATTAAAACTGTTTGTACATGCTCCTGATGTTTAAGGTTTTTCTTATCACTGTAGCTTTTAAACAATCTTTTGATAATTAAAGTGCAAAGTCTAAAAGGCCATGCACTGAGAGCAGAGTCAAGTCAAGTAAACCCTTCTCTGAAACACCAGATACACAGTAATGGTCTCCACTTGTTTAACATTCCCTTACATATTCTTCAAGCTTGGGACAGGCTGGACTTTGGCCGCCGCTTCTTCCCTCTTTGAAACAAAAATCACCAGCATGCCAAAAGCACAAGCGCCAGTGCAAGGGCTGCCTTGGCGAGAGGCGGTGACGGAAACGCCACCCCAGCGGCTCCGGGACTCTCCGGTGCTTCTCACAGCACCGTGCTCGCTCTATTTTTAGGCACTGCAGGAGGGAGGAAGGCAGCTGCAGGGGAAGTGCCACAATGGAGCACGCTGACCCCGCAGGAAGCCCCTCTTCACGACACCCGAGGGGAGCTGTGGCCGGAGACACCGACATCCTTGCGGCAACGCCGTCGGCAAAGGAGGCCGGAGGCGCGAGCTGCACCTCCCCATGCGCTCTCAAAAGGTTTCAGAAGCCGCAAAAACCATACAGGCAAAAAGGTCCCCAAGCAGGGGTGAGACACTTCCTTAGGTGAAGGTGTGCAAAGAAAGGAAAAACAAGCAAAAGAAACCTCCCAGGAGAGTTTCTTGGAAAGGACAGGCCAGCAGATAAAGTTTTGTGGGCCTGCCTGAAGTGGAAGGAGGTGGTTTTGTCCCAGTGGCTGGAGATGACATGATGTGGCAGCTGGGCAGGGAGACAGTGTGGCAAGCAGTGGGCTGGGCTGTGTGTGGGACAGAGGGGCCCCAAAGGGCCTGGAGGTGGTGGGAAGGCATTAATAAATCCTGTACAATGAAGGCTGTCTGCTGGACACCTGCCAAGACCCAGAGAGACTGATGGAGACTGTCAGATGCTGCATAACTGCTGTCTCATGAAGAACAACATACCAGGAGTGGTGTCCCAAAAAACAGTTTGCTCACTGTCACCAGAGGCTGCTAATGCCCAAGAACCAGCCCTCGCCACTCCAGCTTGTACCAGTGAAGCTGCTGACTTGGGTTTTCAACCCAAAACATGGCAGATTTTTCTATTTTAAGCCCTGTGTAGTTCAACTGAAGAGACTTCATCACAAGTCAGAAAATCAACTTTCCTCATCCCGAGTGCAGCAGTTTCTGACTTCCTCTCCCATTAGGAGAGTAGAGAGAAGACAGAGCTGAGCTGGGGGGCAAGTAATTTCCACATCTGAGAAGTCACTATTCAAGCTAACCACCCCAGTAGATGGGTAACAAGCAGATGCAGCATATTTGAAGACCAAGCAGCATGATACTGGGACCCCAACAACCAGGTCACCACAGACAGGTTTTATTCTCAATTTTTTCAAAATAAACACTGAAGGCACCTTTTAGGCTGAACAAATATCACCAGATCACAGTCATAGAGCAAACTAGGTTGAAAGGACCTCAAATGATCACTTGGTCCAACCTTTTGTAAGAACAGGAACCTTAGGTGAGACTGCACAGAACCATGCCCAATTATGTATCTTGAAAACCTCCAGTGACAGGAACCCTATTGTGTCCCTGGCAAGGTTTTTCCAGTGAATGATCGCTCTCACTGTAAAAAATCCTTTCCTGATATCGAGGTCATCAGGAAAACACAGGACCTACTGGTGGCTAGGAAAGTTTAGCTCTGAAAGCTAGGAAATGAAAGCCCAGTGAGAACCTCAAAAGATGGAGGAGACTAAGAAGAAACACAGACACTTGCTGTTTTCCAGTGACCTCTGTTCTTGCTTCTTGCTGGGACTTCTGGCAGCTCCAATAAAACAAAACCAATCCTGACCTGCTGAACTCCCAGCCAAGGCAGCCTGTGCAGACCTTGGACTGTCAAGTGAGGCTTCCTGCATCTCTCCCCGCTCTCACTTCACCAGCTCCTCATCAAACCCAGCACTGCTGTCAAGTGAGGAAACAGCAAGGAGGAAAGGAGGGGAGGGAAGAAGATGTGCACCACGTGCAGCTTCCTGACCGGAGCCCAGCGGATGCGAGCTGTGCGGTGGGAGCAGCAGGAATGCACAGCCAGGCAGGGGAGAGGGCAGAGATGACTGGCCTGATCTCGGGAAACCACAAAAAAACCCTGGAAGGTTTCTGGAATAAAGGCCAGCCTCATTCCCAGGCACAAACAAGCAGCCATTATGGAGTCGCCTTTTGTTACCGAGGGCCAGAGCACGACAGCCACTCCTGGGAGGCAGCAGAGCAGGACTCTGCGCCGGAGTTTATTTAAAAACAAGCACAAAGTATTTACTGCAACAATAGCATCTTGTATGAGGAATGCCAGTGGTGTTTCTCCACAGAAATGCCACGCTGAAGGCTGAGAAAGCAAAGGAAGACAATCCAAGAGCCCAACCACACGCTTTGAATGGTGTTTGCTTTCCCACACCCATCCTTCCCCTCAAGGAATGGGGCTGGTGGGGGGAGTCTCTTCTTCCAGACTGGGTGCCAGGCAGCTGGGGGACTATTTCACAGCAATCACGGCGCAGACAGGAACAACCAAGCCCTTTTCCCAGAAAGCAGCCTGACACATCTTAGCTTTCATTCCTGGCACACGGGACGATGACGCCTAGTGTGGTTTTGGGCTCCGTGTCTGTGAGCAAGGCACCTGTCATTCCC
Organism: Vireo altiloquus; assembly: GCA_013396875.1. Classification (NCBI taxonomy): domain Eukaryota; kingdom Metazoa; phylum Chordata; class Aves; order Passeriformes; family Vireonidae; genus Vireo; species Vireo altiloquus. The sequence goes on along the minus strand of VZRF01005026.1, from coordinate 176,850 downwards.
ATCCTGAATAGCACATTATCCTCCTCAAAGTCAGAGGAGACTCCTCACAAGCCTCCCCCTCCTCTGTGTAAGCATCGGAGACTGGTTAACCCCTAAAATCCTCTCCTGGGTGACAAACTCTTGACTAAAATGGTATTTGCTCCTTCAGGGCTCCACCCAAACTGGCACAATTTGGCTTGAGGAAGGCTCCATCTGACTTTCACGTCCTACTTCCCAGCTCATTTTTATTGCAGCTTTCTCAGGGGTTTTACTACAAGCAGCGCTGTTTGCTGTAAAAAAAAGTAAAATGAGAGAGGTATAAACTGCAAGCTGCAGTGCCTACAGCCATGCTGCCTCCTCACACAGCAGCAGCAGCACATAACCCTGGGAACAGCTGGAGCTGCAGCAACAGGCACAGAGAGCAAATCATGTACAGCTGTTCATGGTACCATGGCACCTCTGCATCCTTAAGCAGCACTACACTGTGACTTCTAACCCTATGGCATGGTTCTGTGATAAGGTAGCAACAAGAAAGACTGCTACAACATCCACACACCAAAGAAAGTTGCAAGCCTCAGGACCTCTATCTTGGGAGTTGGAGAAGTCAGAGGAGTGGTATCAATACTGCTTGGAGTCCTCTTTCTCCTTATGAGATGGAGCCTTAGAGCAGAAAGCTTTAGAAGAGAGTCTAACCACTCTTAGCTTCACCTCCTCATCTGAATTCAAAGCAGGAGCACAGGAACCATGATATGATCTCTTCACTCAAGAGCATCAGGACATGATGATCAGAAAAAGCAGCAGTGTACCAAACACCATCCCCCTTTCCCCAGCACAACCAGGGCTTGTGCTGCTCTGGGCTGCAGGGATCTCAAAAAGCTTTAGGAAAGCCCCCAAACATCAGAGCCAGGGAACTGATAGTAATTGAGCCCTTCTCTTGGCTTGCTCCTAGGTGGGAAAGGGAAAAAAGGCAGCCAAGAGGCTAGCTTAGCTCCCAGCTCAAGCAGATGATGCCTCCATGGAGGGGCCTTCACTTGCAGGCCAGGTAGGAAGTGGGATGCTGAGTATGGGAGCAGGGAAGGGAGAAAAAAAGGCAGCATTCAGCATCAGTACTTGCTTTGGCATTAAAGCAGCATAGCTGGTGCCTGCAGGATTATAAAACCATGTCCTGTCCCTGCTGAGAAGTAAATAAAACAAGAAGAAATAAACAGTCTTAAAAAAAGGACGCAATGAAAAAACAAATAAAAGGGGGAACAAGCACAGGACCATCCCTCTAAAATAGGCCAGCCCTGGCCAGGTCTCCTGCCATGCCCCACTACACCCATCAGAGATGCTGTGCAGCTCCAGGCATGGGCCTTTCTGGACAGCACCCTACTTCTCCCCTCATTTCAATCCTCTCTCAGCATCTTTAACTCATTAGTCTAATGGAAGCCAGTCACTGCCCCCAGGTCACCATGGCAATATTTCCAAAAGACAAAAAAGAAATCAAATAAGAAATCCCCTCATGCTTCCTGAAGCCAGGCAGCTCTCCAAGCTGGGCCTGCCCTCCCCATGGGATGGGCTTTAAAAAAGGGCTGAGAGCAGAGGAAAGAGAGATGTTTATTCTCCCAACAGGCTCCCGCTGGGAGACTCTGCACATCCAAGTTTTGCAAGCCTCTGAGGAAAGGAGGGAGGCTTCAGTGCCACCATGCCATTGCTCCTGGCCTGGAGATGCTGAACATCACTGGGCTCATCACCACTGCAGCTGCAGGGAAGGGTGGGACCATCAGACAATGGCAGGGAGACTCCCTCCTACCCTGCACCATCCATTGTGGAAGAATACTCTTCCCCGTGGCCAAAGAAATGACCATGATGTTCTTCCTTGCAAGCTGGGGGCACGATACAGGCAGGGAGTGGAAAGTCCCTCCAGGGCAGGGTTGAGGCAGGAAAAGGATGGCTTCGTGAGCCAGCCAGCAAAGGAGGGTCTCCCAGACATTTTTGTCCACTTGCCCAGTGGAACTGGCCCAGCAGAGCTGGCAGTGCTTTCCTGAAAGTGGGGTGAGAGAGAGGGGGCATGGAAAAATAGAGGGTTTGCTGGAAGACGACAAGTGGGAAGCCCCTCCATTCCACTCCACCCCCTTTCCCAAGGAAAACATTGCTGCTCTGTAGCTGCTAATGACTTCCAGATGGAGCAACAGGGTCACAAAGCACGGAGAGCTCGCATGGGGGGATGAAAGCCCGGACATGCTGCCCTCATCTGCAAGAACAAGGCAAGAAGAAGCCACGGGCACCTCTGCCGGAAAAACAAAGAGGTGGTGGGGAAAGCCCCAAAGAATGTCCTCATGTGCACACGCTTGCACCCAAATCCCCTCCACAGAGGCACCACAGTCAGGTTTCTTCTCCTCTGCCTACCCAGGAAACACTGGAAGGAGACTCCAGTTTTGTAAAGTCAGCATACCTGCAAAAGCTGGGAGGAAGTCTATGGCACTTCTCCAGGACTGGGATGGACAATGGTGGCACAGCACAGGAGAGCCAGGCTGGAATATGCTGGCCCATCCTCTGCTGCCACAGCCTACAGCACTTCTGGGCATTTCTGTGTGCCCTGGGGTCTCACCCACAAACAGAGCACAAATCCCACTGGAGGATTCCTTGTAGGCTTTGAGTGCTTTAAACATGGAGCAGGTTTTCTAAGGTTTAAACAGCTCTGAAGAGCAAGGAGCCACCTCTGGCACAGGTCCAGGGCAGCAAAGCCAATGGGAAGGGACAAAGGAAAAGAACAACTATATCAGTTGTAGTTGGATTGATCTAAACCCAAAATAACCTGATGGTACCAATGTATTTTTAAAGTCATAACCAGTTTTAGTCTGCAGAGTAAATGAACCACAGGGGTTGGTCACGACAAAGGTGGAATGAATTACAATTAAATGCAAATCAAAAGGAAATGCAATGAAATAACATGTTGCTTTCTTAACAGAAACTGAATTCTGTGATAAGAACACAAAAAAAACCATTGTACTGCCAGATACATGGCATAAGCCAGAAAGGAAAGTACTAAGAAAGTGTTTTGCTTTAAAACTACTATTTTAAAAAGAATTCCAGTGTTATTGAAGGACTTGATTTGACAGTGATTAGATGAAAAACTAGAACAAGTAAATCTCAGCTTTTGGCTTTTTTTTTTTCTTTAAGGGACTAAATAATTAAATTGTCCTCAACTGTAAGTAAGTTTATTTCCAAGACGGAAAAATGCATGTACTTCTATTTTTAAAAATGCAAACATATTATTTTTTAAATAATCCATTTTTCTCGGTGTGGTTCAAGGCCAAATGCAAACCTTGGTTTCCACTCCCAGGCACGCATGCCTGGCCACAGCTCATGTGTCTGGTGGAAAATCTCTGACACGGAGCCTTGACAAAGTAGAGCACAAATGGGTGAGAGAAGAAACCAGTCCTGCACCAGCTGTGTGCATCCACAGGAATCCCTGCAGCAACTCATGCCAGAACTGGAGGTGATTTTTCACTGGTGTTTATTACAGAACCTACAGACCAGGAGCCTCAGGCTCTTCTCTAGCCCTTTTAAAAAGAGTTTAGCAAAAGATGTGCTGTTGAGTCTAACCCCACAATGCATGGAAGTTGGCACCATCTCTAGAAGATGCCTAACATTTCCAGAGGGATGGGGACAAGAATGGGAGCAGGAACAGAAATCAGTACCTTCTCACTGCTCATGGTGGGTCCACAGCCACTGTAGCACTGCTGACCTCTTTGCAACACACTGGAGCTCTGCTGAGCCCCCCCTGCAATGAAAACCTCTCTAAAACCCCCAAAATCACTGCTTTTCTGGCCCATTCTCTGCTGCTCCAGCCTACATCAATGAAAACGCTAATTAAACTAAATTAGCTAAAAAGGCTAATTAAGTTATGGATAGATGGGACAGCTCCTCCACAACCATTTAGCCAACACAAGTCTGTCTGGGTGGTAGGCTGGGATGCTCTGCACTGCTGGCCACATCTGGACCCATGGCATCCTCACGTTCTGTAAGGACAATGGGCAAACCTGGGGAAAGCTCAGAGATATGTCCCCATCCCTACTCTGTACACTGCCACTTAGCAGTCCTTCCTCTCTGCAAGGGTCAGATTTCCCTGAGCCCAGCAAAAACTCGTGACAGGACTTCCAAAATCCTGAAGACACCCACGAAAGCTTGTGAGCAGCTGCAGTTCAACTCGGATATGTACTCATTTGTAAAGAAGACTTCAAAGCCTCCCTGTGCTTTCTGGCCCATTTATTCTAGACCAGTCTGCGTGAAAAGCAGCTTGAACTTGTTTCCAGGGCAGAAATCATTATCTTGGATTGTACTGGTTCCAAGGAGGATGGTGAAGCCAGTCTGATTCACCTCCTGAGAGAGCCTGTGCTCCCGTTAGCTGGTGTCCCTTCCACGCCTCAGCAGCACTCGCAGGCACATTCACCACCTCAGTCCCAAAGCCATTGCTGCCCTCAGCTGTCCCCCACCCACCTCCCTCAGGCTTTGCTGCCTGACTGGCTTGAGAGCTGGATCAACACTACCTAGGGAACTCCCCCACCCAAAACAAACCCTCTCTTGCCTTTCTGCTGGGACAGTGACACCCAGCAGGATGACAGGGAGAGGCAGTGGTGGCAGCAGCCTCGGCGGCCAAGTTTACCCCACCACTGTATGCCTGTCTGAAACCTCACACCCCTCCCCTGTGCCACCATGCTCCAGGGAGAAGACACTGCCCAGCAGAGGATTTAGTAATAAAACACAAAAAAAAAGCTAGATAGAAGCAAAGCAAACCCCTTCCTCACCCCAAAAGCTATGCAGAAAATCGCAGCCCAGCTCACAACGCTTTTGCACTCTTCATCATGGCTGGCCCCGCTCCCAGGGCCGAGCTAATTAGAGCCACAGGTCGTGTTGCCCTGTCACTTGCTGTGAGCAGCTGGAGGCAGATTTCCTATTTTGGATCTGGCAGGAGAGAGTGCAGCCGAGACCATCCGGCTGCTGTGCTCCATTCCTCGCCGGGCAGCTTGAGGGAAAGCACGGGAAGGGAAGCAGCAGGGATGAGCACCCAGTGGTGCTCCCACAGGCAGCCCAGCAAGGGGCAAGTGTGAAATCCTGGGGTGTGGATCTAAGGCAAACAGGAGCTGAGGTTTTTGTTCCTGCCCTCCTCAAAGCATTTCATCCCCAGCAGCCATCTCCAGGCATCACATAACCAAATCCTTGAAGGATGGGGAACCTGGCTTTTTCCTCCCACTGTCATCCCAAGAAAGGGCAAAAGCAGTAAGTCCAGTGTCACCTGCCTCTTCAAGATCCCCAGGTGCTCTTAAAACCAGTGACTTAAACTGGCTTATTGTGGCGGGATCAGAACTGTTCCAATTTGTACCGGAATCTGCAGAGAGAGACCAGCTCAGCCTTCCTCTATGGGCTCTCATTACACACTGAATCAGAGTTTTGTTGTTTGTTTGGGTTTTTTTTCAACAGTACTTTATGTGTAGGATCAGTAAATATCTGAGAAGTGGTTAACCAGTTGTTAGCAACTTATCAATGCCTTTAGCTATCCTGAAGGATGTTTTCAGCCTTGTGACCAACACCTTCCCAGCCTCCAGACAGACAAAGCATTCCAGACACAGTGTTATCCAAGGGCAAGAAGGATTTTGGTTTCTGAATTTCAAATAAAGCAAGTAAGTGCATATCAGACCATAAGCCAAGCTGAGATGAAGAACAAGTATTTTCCTTTACAGTTATGAGAGCATGGAACTAAGATGCTCCAGCTATCCCCATCCCTGGTACTGCTTGGTCTTTGCAGTGCTGAAGCAGTTATAGCATTTGCTGGAGGACTGGATCCACAGCCAAAATGGAAGTGTCAGAAGCCAGGACTGCAACAAGTGGTTAGGGGATCAGATGGTTTGCAGGCCGTGCTGAGGAAAAGCTTGTGAACAAGGGCCTGTTTAACCCCTGAGCCAGCCCACAGGACAACTCACAGCATGTAGTGCCAAAGTGCTGGGGGTGGGGGCAGCGCCTGTGGGAAACCCCAGCCCGCAGGAGCCCCTTCCCTGTGGCTGGAAAAGCAAGCAGGGGAACAGCTGCCTGTGCCCTGGGGGCTGCTGTGATGGTCTGGGAGCTCAGGGCAAGGACTGCTCCTCTCCTCCTGCTGCAGCCTGGAGTATCATGCCTGGTACTCTGTACCTTCCCTGCTCCCCACAGCTTCTTTCTCCCACTTCTCCACTGCCCTCAAATCCATTATTTTTCCTCTCCCACAACACACAGACACCCTGGAAAAATAGTCTTTAAGAAACAACTCCAGCTTTGGGGCAGGGGAAGGGATGCAGAAAGAAACCAGGAGACGCCAAATCCCTGCTTTCCCACTTCCCCTTCTCACTCAGTACACACCCTATGATGGAAGTTTTCCTCCTTCGACAGTGTTTATTGCTTCCCCCTGTCCTGCAGCACCGCAGCAAAGCCTGGCTGGCCTTTAAAAGACTCCTGACAAATCCTGGGACCAGTGCTCTGTGCCAGACGCCAAAAAGTGGTTTGTAAAGGAAAAAAAAAACAAAACAACAGAGCTCTGGAGGCTAAGCCCAGAGAGGTTCCCATTCCCAAAAGTAGGAACATTGTGTCCATGTGTATATTGCATGCCAGAGGAGAAAAAGAAGGGAGGATCAGTTGTAGGAGAGAGAAAAAATGGTGGGGGGAGCAGGGGTGGGGGGAAGCAAAAAGAAATCCCAGCCTTCAGACTCCAGAGGTCTGGCTGGGAGAGGCAGCAACTGAAAGAAATGCTCTGCTGTTATTACTGCATGGAAATTACAGCTGCCAGAAGGAATCCAGGCCAATCTGTTGCTGAATATAACTTTAAAAAGACAGCCAGCCTCAAATCATGGGCTGCTCACGGGTGTTGGAAAGTCAGCGTGGTGGTGGGACCCACGGTCCTTCCCCATCGCCTTCTAAACAGCAAAGGCCAAGGACAAAGACAAAATAAAAATGGGTGGAAGAGTAAAAGATGTTCAACAGGCAGGAGGGAAGGACTCTGCCCTATGCTCCAGGTCCCCCAGGTTTGGGGATAAAGTGTTAACCAGGGAGATATCAGTTGTTACCCCCCAAAAGAAGAAGAGGTTTGGACTGGTTCCTGGAAAGGAGGGAGTTTAACTTCTTATGAGCTCCCTTTTCTGTTTTTAAAAGTGAGATCTACAAAGGGGAAAAGCTGCAAATAGAGCTCTGGGTGTGAGGCAGGAGAGACAGCAAGAGAAAAACCCATAGGTCTTTACAGCAGGAGCATCTTCTGTAACAGGGACAGGCAGAGAGAGAGCTCAGGCATGCTATTTCATGGGCAAGCAGGGAAACGCAAAGGAAAACCCTTTCCAGAAAGTAATTTTAGCTACAGGTGAGAACAGGACATGGGATCAGACAATGTTCCCAGCCCCGTCAGCCTGTGCTCCAAGCCAGCTCCTGACTGGCAGCCAGCAGCTCCTGCAAGCTGCTCCCCCTCGTCTGTGAGGGATCATTGGAGAACAGGAGGAAAACAGGGGGTTTCAGCTTCCAGCACGCTGTCAAATTAACAAAAATCACGCTAAGCTTAACTGCAGTGCACAGAGGCTCCACCTGCCCCTCCTGGAGAACATGAGTCACACACTCACCAAGCTTGGCTTTCTACTGGCAGGCACTCTGTCAGATACTTTCACGTCCCTTTGGATAGGAAACGACACACGCTTCCAAGAAGTTCCCCCTCTTCCCAAATGTGCTCTGGAGAAAACCCACTACACCGCAACACGTCTTTCTGCACTTTCAGCCCATGTGGATTTGGGCCACAGCCAGCTTTACCGAAGGCTTTGGCTGGCACAGCAGGGGATGCTTTGCAGAGTACAAGGGCAGCGGGAGGTATTTTATTGTGACCTCCTTGTTGCTCACCTGAAGGTTTCTGCCCTGCTTTTGGGCACACTGCAGCCCACCCTGGGCCACGACAGCCAAGCAGCACCCCCAGAGCTACTCACCGACGTAGAAGGTGTTGGGGGCCTGCTTGTCCCCCAGCTGCAGGTACAGGATATTCGTCGTCTGCGAGTCATGGCGGAGCCACAGGGCCACTCCCAGGATGATGCCTCCGGCCAGCTGGGGAGAAAACAGGGGGAAGCAAGGGTTACCCACTGTTCCTGCCACATCAGACCCACACTGGCAGTTTTCCAGTGGGAGCAGGCTTGCTTTTCATCTTCCCAAAAATATACAAGAACATCCTTTCTAACCATCATCCCACCCCTGCAACATGCTTTGTGGCCCACAAATCAGGAGCCATATGATCTTCCCTGCTTTATGAGGAGACCCCTCACTCTGGGGATGTGCAAAGCCCTTCCCAGTTCTTGCAGGAGATTTCTTTCCCAAGAGGTATTTTACTATGCTAATTAAATGGAAGGCTCTGCCTTACCCAAGCAGAAGGAGCTGTGCCACTAAGGTTTTTAGGAGAGCTTTTCAACAGAAGTTAGGATCAGCCCCAATTACCCTCTTTCTCCAAAGGGCTGCTACCACCCCATTTCATTTCTCTGTGAGGTCCAAACAGAAAGTGGGGGAACTGTCCACTGCATGCACACTACTTCCCATCCAGGGAAGGCTTCCAGCTGAACACACCTAGTGTTCCTCTGGCACATGGGGCTTTCCTTAGTGTCCTAATACAGGAATTGAAGCTGAGCAAGGCGTGGGGGTTCAGGCCAAGGCACCACCACACCACTTTTGGGGGTCTCCAGGATGAGACTGCTGCCTTGCCCACGCTGTCAAACAGCAGAAGAGCAGGGCAGCCACACACACGGGTGCACACCGACACGCAGGACTGACCGGGGCAAGGACAAAAACACACTCCAGATGTGGGAGGAGACGTTCTGTGCATGGGACATCAACTCAGCCATTGGGATATTTATGTACAAACAATGGGAAGTTTTATGACTGACTTCCTCACCGTTTTCTCTTTCAGGGAGAGGCTGGGAATGGCAGCAGAAGATGGGAACAGACATGGGGCACTGCAGCAGGGAAGGTGTCACTGAGGGGAACTCAAGGTAGAGCATTTCCAGCAGGTCTCACTGTGTTCTCTGAGACATCCCCCCAACATTTAAAAGCATTAGAGAGAGGGGAAAAGTATAAACATCTGGGAAAAAAACCAAGAATTCAGTATCACTGCTGTGAAATGCTGAAATTACCTGTTCAAATGCCAGTTTAATTTTGAGTGTCCTAAATCCTTGAAGCCATTCATTCCTCTTAAAAAAGGGAAGATAACTACCAAAGAGTACAGAAGTAGAAATATGATTTTTCTAAAAGGCTTTGAATCAGGTCAGCTACAGGCATGATAGTCACCATGAAGGTCACATTAAAACAAAACAAAAAAAAAAAAAAAAAAAAAAAAAAAAAAAAAAAAAAAAAAAAAAAAAAAAAAAAAAAAAAAAGCAGGGGTTTTTCAGTAAAAGTACAAAGTCTCCAGTTGTGCAAGTACAACAGGGAACACAGAAGGACTGGGATCTGCAAGACAGGCTGTCGAGGCAAGCCTGGTTTTGCCTCTTGGGAGCTCAGCTGGTGAGCTTGCTCATTTCTACAAATCATAGCCACAAGATTTTTCCAGGAGTGCCACTGAGGCTGGGGCAAACCCACACCATTTGCTCCAAACTCACAGGACAAAGTGCTTTTGGGGCTTTTCCACTATCAGAGGGAGAAAATCCCCACCAGCTCCTGGAGAGGAAGGGGACTGCTTGTCCCCAGTCTGCCACAAAAGTAATCAGCTTTTAACACTTCTCCCACAACAACCAATGCAACTTCCCCGCTGGCACAGTCCCTTGTCCCTCCTGCACTGGGGCCAGCCTGAGGTTCTCCAAACACTGGTGATGGAGAAAAGTCAGGAAAGCCAGTCTGTGCTCAAGTCCAGCTCCATATAAGGCAGGTTGTGGCTTCGCATGAAGTTACCCAAATCCAGCCTGGCATGGCTCGTTCATTGTTTGAGGGCATAACAAAGTTTGTGTTTTTACTCTCAGAGGAAAGAATATATCCCCAAATTAATCCATGCCACTCAAAGTAAAGCTTTCTTGGTAGCTGCTAAGAGAGAAGAGATCCTGAGGAAGGTTTGGATCTCTGTGCTGGCTGGAAGAGGTAAAGAAAACAGGCTGCAGCCCTTTTTGTTTTGGTTTTCTCCCTGCAAGTACACATTGCTCTGCCCTGACATGCTGCCCTCCACTCTCAGCAGTACCCACCCCAGCACACCCTGCCACCCATAGCGAGGTTGGGGTGACACCAGCAGCTCCTTTCCAACCAAATTTGCCTTGAAACACTCAAGAGAGCTGAAAGCAGGCTGCAAGCTATCCTCAAGATAATTTTTAATCATTTGGGAACATCAGCTAAAGGGGTGGAGCCTCTTCTAATGCATCAAACCCACCCCAGCAGTGAGGTCTGCCTAAGACAGCCAGCTGAACCAACTCCAGATGTTCCCAGTTTCATTCCGAATGCGCCCCGGGAACATCACACACCCCTCCCGCACCGCCTGACTCCAACTGCATTTTTAACAGAGCATAGAAGACCTCTGAATGGAAGCTTTAATCCAATAGCAGCTGGATTTCTTAAGAGAAAATGACATTCACTTACTAATGAAAACATGGTTTGGGCTATGATGAGTAACTTTTTCCATGAAAACCATACATCCTCCCACCACCAAGAAGCCCAAAACGGAATTAAGCCTCTTTCTTCCCAAAGTAAAGAAAACAAGAGGGAGAAAACACTGTCAGCTTGCCACAGTAACTCTGCCTTCCCTGCTTGGGATAATCTCGTTTTTAATAGAACAACTTGTTCCAGATAAAAGCTTGATATTTTCTTCCCCTGCCATCCTACAACTGCTGTTTGCCAACACGAGAGCCCAAAGAGCTCCAACCACTCATGGCAGCATCACGCTCATCTCTAGACTGCACATCCTCATACTGTTTTTTTCTGCTGCGGATATCTGTAATCTCATGCAGGTTATCACACTGATCTTTGTGTTCCCAGCTTGTCAGACAGCAACGCTGCAGAGTCCGGGGCCATCACTTGTCGTGACACACTCCGAGTGCCCAGCACAGCTCTCCATTTCAATTTTTGGGGACTGCAATAATCTATAAGCTGCAATTTCAGCAATGCCAGCAGTGTGTCGGACTTTGATCTGCTTTCCAAAAGCTGACCTCCCCAGGACGCTGTTCTCCTGCCAGCCCCATGGCACTCGTGGAACGCACATCCCTGGTGTTCCCCAGGATGCGGCTGGCCCCAGAGCTCACGCCCTGAGCAGCTTCCCGGCACAGCAGAGGTGGTGTTGCAGGCTCCGACGTTTCCTCTTTACTGCTATTTTCCAGCTTCCAGAGATTTATTGCTTCTTCCACAGACAGCTAGACTTTTCCAGCTGGATCCTGCCTGCCTGCCTGCCCGCCCGAGGCTTGCTTTTTGAGGAATGCTGTTCCTGGTTGACACAGCAGGGGAAAGTCCCCATCGAATGCTGCCTAGGGGAGGGAAAAGGCAGGGCCCATGTCCCCAAGAGGTGATGGGATGGTGCCCCACATGAGGAGGTATCACCAGATGAGCAACACAATGAAGGCAGGTGTGCTGTCCTGGTTTGCTGCCCAATCCACAGCGCACACAGTGAGGCTCCTTCCTGACTGAGTCTCACCAATGGACATGCTGTTCATCCTAAAATTTCCAGATCTAACTGTGGGACAAGCCCATTTTTCACAGCTTAGTCACTCCTCCTCTCCACAAGAAATTCTTATGAATTAGGGGTGCAAGGAATGATCCCATTCCCCTTTTAATGTGGTGTACCCCACTTCTGAGCTTAACCTGTTGCTCCCTAAAACTCACATATGCCAGGATGTGCATCACCTCCCCAGTCCCTTCCGCTGCCCCCAGCCTTTTTCCTCCTGCTCCCTTCCCTCCACCCTTCTCTGAAATAGATTTCCTGGATGGGAGGAGGAGAAGAAAGAAGTTCTGGCTATAGGGCAGCTTGCTGGGCATGCCAAAACGAAGCAGACAGACATCCTGTGGCTCAAGTCAGCAAAGGAGGGAAGTGGAGGTGCCAGCAGTTTCACGATGCTGTATTTTAGCAGTGCCACTTCCCACAGCCATGGCTGGTCCTGTACCCTGGTCTTCCCAACCTCGGTGAGCCCAAAGGACGGGAGAGGCTCTCGCCTTGCTACAAAAATGCTGCTGGCAGAGCTCAGGCCACAAAGCCTGGGAAATACCACAGTTACTAACAAGATGCAGGATGCTGCCAAGAAAGCTTAATGAATTTTAGCTGGTTTTTGATTAAGGTAGATGACTGGAGATTTTTAACAGGTTTTCATGCTGCAGAGGTTTGCAGCTTCCCTTATGCCACCTGGAAGCAGAGCCCTTAATGAGGGCAGCACCCAGACCCCACCTGAGAAACCCAGCCAGGGCTCTCTAGGGCTCCTCTCCAACACAACCTGCAAAGCAGCTGAGATAGAGGAACAGTGAATCTTCCTCCTTTGCTGTGTGGGGAACCAGAATGCAGAAAAACAAAGTGGCTTGCCAAGGCTGAAGTATCCTTTCAGGCAAGAAGCCCCTCATATGGCCAGGAAAAAACCCCTAATTTGGGTATGAATGCTTTGCTCTCTGGTCGTTTGTGGGTCTCTAGGGGAAGCTGCAGGCATCATACTCTCCAATATGTGCAGTGTAAATAATCAAACATCCTTCTGTTGCTGCACCCAGCATGAGTGGGGAAGAAGTGAGGAGACAGACTCATAACTTCATGGAAATTATCTCTGGAAGGGCAGTATAAGCCCTTGCAAGATTCATGCTAGAACCTTACAGATTCTGCACTACCAGCCTGAAGACTGAGGCAGGCAAGAGAGTTGACACATGGAATGTGCCCAGGTAGCACCATGCCTGCCCACAGCCTGCACCTCGCTTCCTGGAAAGCAGAGGGTGAATTTCTTTTCTACTGCAACAGCTGCACCTCATGGAACTGCTGAAAGGGCATGGGGTGCAGCAAAGGGCTGACAGCTGAATGTGGCCCAGGAACCCAGGAACTTGGGCTCGATGCTGTGACCATCTCCATGTTATGATGCCAAGTCTTCACGCCAAAAAGTCACTTGAAGTTTTAAGGTGACAAGCACTAGAGATCACCCCTGTGCTTCTTGTTGGGGGAGACTGTGGGATGCCCTGGAGCCTCCTGAGAGGGTGTAAGCAGGGGAAGGGACTTCAATCAGACACACAGTTGCAGCTGGACAGCCACACAATGCAAAAGCTTATCTTGGCACAGGCACTCAGAGGCAGGAGCAGCAGACAGGACTGTGACAGCACAGGCGAGGTCCTTCTGCTGCCTTCCACAGCCACCAAACGTCAGGCTGAAAGTTTGCAGGCAAGGCCTGCCCAGGAACTGCAGAAAAGGCGTTTGGGAAGAGCACCGTGCCCTGCAGGCAGGAGGAGGAGAGCAGCCTGCAGCCCTGCTCTGCTCCCAGCAGCACACCTTCCAGCAGTGGCTATTAATAGAGCTGCCAGCCAGAGCGAAATTCTCCACTGGTGCCTATAGTTACCAGCCCTACAACACTGCAGAGCTTTTCAAAACAAGCTCCAGAGGAACACTCCCGGAGGAGCAGCATGCCAGAGGCCAAATAAAGCTTGATGGATGGGAGGAGAATAGGAATCCAGCACCAAAACCCAGGAGGGGGGTCCTACGATGGGGGACACTGTACCCCGGCCTGATCCCTGCTGCAGACAGAAGTAGGGCTTCCCAAGGTTTAACTGCTCTCAGCAGAGAGGAAAACAATCTGAGATATTGCTTTAAAATTAATTTGGCTCCATACATAAGCATTTAAGTACAATGGTGATACAACTGCTTTCCCTTCTTAATAGTACAGTGAAAGGCACTTCCGCAGTGCAGGATCAAAGGGTTTCTCACTGTTAATGCTCTTGCAGAAGATAAGCATTATGGTGGCTGATAGGAGAATAATCTCAGGAAAACAGAGCAATTCCCATTCCAGCCAGCAGCAGTCCCTCCTCTCGGCTGCAGCCCAGCCCATGACGTGCAATCGGGTACCCCCATGGAGCAGAGCACACCTGCCTCTTCAAAAACCCTTCTGCATGCAGGGACTTCAGAAGAGGTTTTGTAGGTGATGGGAGGACAGTGTTCACTTGACAGAGAGCCCTAAAACACATCCCAGAGAGACATCAGCAACAAAACTTGAGTCCAGGTACTGAGCCTGCTAAGGAAACCTCTCCCTTGCCCTCCAGAGCAAGGTATTAACTAGCTGCAGGATCACACACACACAGAAATAAACTTGCCCATAGATAGGCCCAGGATACCAAACCCAAAATCTGTGGAAGAAGATGCTGGGCCAGCATCAGGCCCTTGCTGCTCACCAGGCTCTCTGCGATTCCCAGGGAGACCAATAGCCCAACCAGCCAGGCACTACCACCAGGAGCACTGCAGCAGGGCTCGGCCCAAGCCTGCCCCCACAACAAGATGCAAGCTACAAGAGTTACTTCAAACCCGTGTTTCAGAGCTACAGGAAACAAGAGATCTTCCATTCCTCATTTAAACCTGCAAGCAGTGGTACACAGCCACCCTCCTCACCACAGTGGGAGGGTCATGTGCCACTGAGCAAAAGTGTTACCATGGGACAACCGCCACAGGGAGTGGAGCTGCCACCTCCCCTCACCGTCACCTCTCATCACCAACACCAATATCTCTGTGCAGGCTTTGCAGACTCCAGGCTACAGATGACAGATCTTCTGGTGTTGCACAAGAAAATACGCAGCTCCTCTATAGACCCCTTCCCTTTCAGTCACCCCTCTTGAGACAGACTCTCACTTCCACCTTCCCTCTGATCTTGCCCTTCCTTCCCTTTGCACCCAGACTGTACCACATCCCCTCAACACATCGAAGAGAAGAGTTACACAGTGCCTGGAAAATGGCATTAGGAGCAAGCTCTTTCTTTTAATTAGACACCTCTCTGGTAGGGCAGCCAGCGGTGCTCTCAACCTGGAAGGCTACCATAGGCTGTATTAACAAATAAGCTTGAGCAATCCTTCTCCAAGCAAGTCAATTCCTCCTTGGTTATGTTTAATTATATTTTAAAATAGCTCGCTGGCTTCCTTCCCTCCCCAGGGACTCTTTGCAGCGGTGGTCAGTTCAGCCCCAAGCAGTGAGCTGTGCTGTTGGGTTTGGACAATTCAGGAGAGCAGTTAAAGTCCAGCCATCTTCTAGGGATGGGATGAAGAAGCAGCTCCACCTGCCAGATGCCCAGCCCAGCCCTTCTCAGGGCTGCCCATCACACCAGCCAAACTGCCCAGTAACAGCTACTGCTCTCTCACAGGGCAGAGCGTCCACTCGCCACCGGCCACCCCAAGGTTTCAGGATGAGTTGAGAGTACAGAAAAACTTTTGTCTTTCCAGCCCTGTGTTTTGCTAACCAGGTGGAGCCCCCAGGTGCCAACCATGGCCTCCTCCACCACTTCATTAGGTGGATGCCACTGTGAAACACATGGGGCTCCTCTCTCCTGGGACAGGCACCCGTTTGTACTTGTGGTCCATGCAGCAGCCACTGCTCCCTCAAGAGCCACCTTCGACCAAGCATAATCTTGGCATCTTCTCAAGAATGCGTGCACAAAGGAAAAGCAATCCCAAAAAATCAAATCCAAATGAAACATCTCAGGTACAATGAATGAGGAGCTGGCAACGGGGTCACCTTTTCCCTTTACTTTTTCAACACAGCAGCTTTGTGAAATTCCCCCCACACTGCCAGAGGAAGGAAGGGGGAGGAAGCCAGAGGGGTGTCCGTTTATTTACTCCAGCCTGATAGCAGGGCTACATTAAAAAGTTATCAGAGTAACAAAGGCTGAGAATTGCTTCCTTTCTTCCTCTTGAGCACTGGAACAAGCTCCTGCGCAGCACAGCATGGTGCCTGCCAAACTTCGGGCTCTGCCTGTGGCTTGTTTTCACCAACGGCACCCAGCGTCAGCTGCGCACAAGGCAAATCATAAGCAAATAAGCACGAGGAGCCCATCAGTCCTTGCATAGTAACCAGCTGGTAGGACCAAAGGGCTGCAGGTGCCCTGTCTCACACCTCCCTGTGGTTAGAGGTGGTGTCCCAACACAGCCAGCCTGCAGCAAGGGCGCTCAGCACCACGTTCTGTCCTTAAATGCCACCCCGTGAAAAGGACTGTTGCACTTTGCTGTCAACCAAGGTATCTCTCCCCAGCCAGGGGTGCAAGGTTGGCAGCTAACCTGCCTCTGTGGTAAACCTAAAATTCCCCCCAACCGCTAGTTTAAAAAAAAAACACAAAAGGGCTTGAAAACGCCGAGATCTGGTATTCAACCACCATTTAGCTGGGCAGCCTCACAGAAGGCATTGTTAATTCTAATGAAATCCAGGCTCCCAATCTGCACAGGAGACAGTGCAAGGGGACAGCAAGTCCAGCACTGGGAGCTGTTTTGGGGAGCCAGTAGGTCCCAGCTCACAGGCACCCCTCCTTGGGAAGAACTGAAGCATCTACCCCCAGAACTCACAGGCAGCACCCTCCAAAGGGATAAGGCAAGGCACCAGAAGTGTAACAGGGAAATTATACAGACTGGCTATTCCTTGTGGAAGCAAAACACCCGTTTATAAAGATCAGCTCTTTTGCAAGGCTTTGAGGTGATCAACTGATCTCGCTGAGGAGTGGGGGCTGTACAGAGCCC
Source organism: Vireo altiloquus (assembly GCA_013396875.1). Taxonomy (NCBI): domain Eukaryota; kingdom Metazoa; phylum Chordata; class Aves; order Passeriformes; family Vireonidae; genus Vireo; species Vireo altiloquus. The sequence continues at coordinate 160,218 of VZRF01005026.1, read as the reverse complement.
CCAGCATCCTTCCTGCCACCCAGGAGACCCTTCCTGCCTCACAAGCATAGACAGCAGCTTCTTTGACAAGAATGGCAGGAAATCGGGACCAGAAGGGAAGAAAAAACCCTGGGATAAGCATGATAACTCAGAAGGAAGACAATCACAGACAATCCTACCAGCCTCCATCCTGCCATTTTAAGAGTGGAGGAAAAGGTTAAAGAAAAACAACCCAGAACTGTCCCATATTCACACAGCTGGCAATACATCAGGTATCAATTAGCACCGCTGTCATCAGAGCTTGTCATCGCCCCCTTGACCAGAGTTAAACCCAGAAACAAGGCGAAAAGGACTGAAGTGAGCACCCACTTGGTTAAGCCCTACACCTCCCAGAGATGGGGACCCCCGGAAAGAGCTTCCCCAGGCAGCCCCAGGGAGGATTCAGCAGGCAGAGGCTCCAGCCAGGCAGTGCAACTCCAGTTGCCAAAAAGCAGGGTTTGCTCTGGAAGGCATCGGTGCCCTTCCGACCTCTCCAGCCCCCCTTGCTACATTCGCTGCTGTAAGCGACCATTAAGAAAAAAGAGTCCCAAATCCTCAGCAACAGAGCTGGGCGTCAGGCAAGGGGCACAGGGTTATCGGACAAGGGGCATCCAAGCGGTGCCTTGCCTGGCAGGGTGGGGCTGTACTCACTTCCAAGACAAAAAAGCTTTTCGTGGAATGGAAACCAGCGTATTTAAAACACGAAGCCAGCAGCCTGCTCGGGCATATCTCGTTGCCCCCGCGCGCAGGAGAAAGGAGAGAGCGACTCTTGCTAGCCAACCTCGCGCTGCCGGAGGCTGTTTCTAATCGGGACAAACCTGGTTTGCAAAGAAACCGGGATACGCCGATTTTTGCTAAATTAGCCGCATGTCTAGATGGATTATTTCACGAGAAACTTTCTCAGGAAAGGCAGGCTCTTCAGCCAGGATAGAATCTGCATCCTAAAATAACTTGCCGGGCGCGGGGGCAGCGGTCCCCGGCGCGGGGCCAGGGCCGGGCTGTGCCGCCAGCTGCGGGGCGGGGGGCGCGGAGCCAGCCCCACACCGCCCCTATCTGCTCAGCACCCCCTCCTCTGCGGCGGGCGGCAGGGCCAGCGCCTCCCCTNACAGCAAGAGGGGCTGCGGGAGCCTCCCGACCCCAGCTCTGCCCCCCGCCTTCCGCTCCGAAAGGCGCCCGTAAACATCTGTGGCGGCTGGAGACGAGCATCCTAAACGTCTTCTCCAACCATCCTACGATTCTACCTCCCTCTCTGCATATCTATTTTAAAAAATAGATATAAATAGATAAACACGTACAATCACATACATACGCATGCATTAAAATAAAACAGCAAAGGATAATCAGCCCTTCCGTCCTCCAGAAAAAAAAAGAAAAGAAAAAAAAAAACGAAAAAGAAGGGGCCCCCAAGGCACATCGCAGACAGCAAGTCTCAGTGCCGGGGGGCAAGAAGGAGGCTAAACCCAGGCGCAGGCAGACGAGCCATATTGCAGCCCCCTTATCTAAAGGCTGGGGGGCTCAGCCCCCGCTCCCCGCCGCCCCTGTGCTCACCCAGAAGATGAAGTTGAAGACGAAAAGGAGGTATTTGATGCACTTGGTGCAGCCTTCCACTCCCATGGCGACGGCTCTCCCAAATCTGCGCTGCTGGCTGAGCGGGGCGGCGGCGGCGGGCGCACTAACCCCGCCCCGTGCCCGCCCCCGCTACCCGCCCCGGAAACGCCTCCCGGACACGCCCCGGACACGCCCTGGACACGCCCCGGACACGCCCCGGACACGCCCCAGGAGTGGGGGCTGGCACACGCACCCCCCTCGCCCTCCTGAAACTGGGGGTCGGCTGCTGTTTCTCCCTTTTTTCTTCTTTTTGTTCTTTTTTTACCTTTTTCTTTCCCACTTATCCAATTTCCATTTTTTTCCTAGCTCCTGTTTTCCTTTTTGCTTTCCCCCGTTTTTCTATTATCCCTTTTTTCTTCTTTTTTTGAGTTTTCTCTTCCCTATTTTCCGTTTTTCCTTTCCTCCCTTTTTCTTTTTGCCCTCCTTTCTTTTATCTTCACTCATTTTTTTTCTCATCTCTTCCCCCCATTTTTCTTTTCCCCCCTTTTTTTATATGTGCTCTTATTTGTTTCTTTGTTTTTCCCTTTTGCTCACCCTACAGGGACAGCTCACAAAAAAGTTTCCTATACACAAGTAGGAGCCACGGGGGCAGGTGTTGGGGGGCTGTAGGAGCACTACATCCCAAACCTGACCACCTCCTAAACATCACCAGGCAGCCTAGGGTGCAGGGGGAAGTCTCTGTGGATAGGTGCAGGGCGCAGGAGGGTTTGGATTTCTATACAGAAAAGTTTCAGGGTGCATTCGTGAGGGGATTCCCCCCTCCCACACCAAAATAGGAGCAAAGGACTTTTGCATTAAAACTCTTCCGTTTGAAATTCAGAGCAGCATTTCCTCATTTTCCCCTGTGAACTGCTCTGCCGAAAGTTTTTGTCTAAGCTTGTGGCTTCAGTACTGCAAGCGATTGCATCAAGTTCGGTAGAACCACTCAAGATGTTTTCCCTTGGTTACTGGGCAACAAGAGCATCAGGGGAGCTTCAGAGCTGCCCACCAAAGAGGTTTGGGTCACACGTATCAACAGGCTTGGGAATTTCAGTTGACCCACTCCCCTCCCAAAGCTACTCAGTAGGAGCATGATGAAATTTCCCAAGCGTTTGGCTAAGGCCCACTTTGGTCTGCTTGCTGATCCCTAAAAATATAAATCATTCTCACCCCATGTCATGCTTCCAGGAAGCTCATTCATTTCTCCAAGGGTAGGGTAGTAAGTCACACAACCAGAGCAGAGCATGCCTGGGAAAGGCATCAGTGAGCAGCTCCAGCCAAGGCTGGCACCTCACCCAGCTAAATATGAACCTGGCACCCTCCTGCAGTGTCATACGTGGAAACCTGCCGTCGTCCTGCCCGGGCACTTCCCTCCAGTGAAGGATTTCAGGGAGCAGCACTGGAGCCACGTATTTTCACACTCTGATAAGAGTCTTCCCAGCCATGCATCCCATAGTCAGGAATGAGCTGTTAGCTGTCACACATTTCCTACACACGTATGTTGAAAACAAGGCAGCTTCCTCCAAAATCATCCCATTGCCCTCAGGGATGAGTTGGTCCAGGGCTTTGCCATGTTCATCAAAACTTTCCTTGCCCCTCAGTAACAGCCCATGCACTGCATGGCAGCAGGGACCAGGAATGAATAGAGGTTGGCCCCGTTCCCTAATTACTTATGCTGAGTATGTCCCCGATTGCGGGCTTGCCATGGATTCATAACCCCTTTGTCTCTAAGCCACATTCACTCATCCAGACTTACCGACAAAGCCGGAGGTTCACCAGGCTATTTATGCATGTAACTGCTGTCCTGAATTATCAGCATGACCCATCTGGTTACGGCAATAGCTGTAATCCTGTGTGGCTCCTGCTCATTGATCCAAACGATAACGGCAGGAACCCAAAGCTGCCCACTTGCCACATCACAGCATCCCAAAATATCTTCTTTTTTGCATCTCCATCCTTTACAGCTATAAATAGTAAAACAAAAATACACCCTCACAGAAAAAAAAAAAAAAGAAAAAAGAAAAAAGAAAAAAAGAAAGAAAAAAGAAAAAAGAAAGAAGTATAGGTTGAAGACAGGAGACTATATGAACCAAGAAGCCTTTTGAGCACTTAGGCAGCTGTTCCCAGAAAAACTTTTGGAGATGCTGCTTGGAGAGTCTGTGAGTGGGAGAGGAAGGAACCAGCAGCAGTAAGGCCTTCAGCGGCAGCAGCCCCATCACCTGTGAAGGAAAATGACTCTCAAATCAACTTCTGTGCACTGGAGAGCAGGCAACCCCAGCTGCAATCACTGCCACAACGTTGGCATTGAAATTGCTTCCAGGGACTTTAGGATTGCTTTTTTGTGTTTTTTTTTTTTTTTCCCCCTCACTGTTGCTTTTCTTTTCTTGATTTCTGGCCTTTTTCCTCCTATATGGAGGAGTGAAGGAAAACGGAAAACAAGAAATAAACTTTTTTGTATCCTCTAAAAATTGTATTAGCCAACAACTTGGTTTGGAGCCAACACAGTCCTGTTGCTGGGACCTTCCCTCAGGTTCTGTTGGAGCATGAGTTGCTCAGGGACAGCTGTGGCCCTAGCAGGGGCAGCAGGGGCACAGTCCCACCATCTCCTACATCGAGAAGCTCCCAGTTACAGCCTAAAGCCTACTGTGTTTAAACTGGCCATGCCAGCAAAGTCTTCTCCAAGAGCTGGAAGTGGAAAAGAGTTTCAAGCTTTGTCCTTTTTTTTTGTTGTTGTTGTTATTTTAAGCAGCTGAGCATGGTACATTCGAAAACTTTGGCCTTTAGGTACAGGACGAAAAACCCATCACCATAGCGCAGTGACAAGATAACATATACTGTTTCCCAGGACTGTGTGTGATTTCAGGTGTTGTATACTCATTTCTCATGTCTCATACTCATTTCTCACACTCCATTACTTGCTGTACGGCCTGTAAAGTACCAGAACTGCCTTCCCAAGGCTCTCACTGGTTTTACTACCTCTTTATAAATAAGTAAAGCTAATTTGCAAAAATTCAGTTTGTGTCTGGGTGTCACATGCCAGTATCGAGTGCGAGTGCTATGAATAGGGCTGATGACTTCCCTCTTCATGAAGAAAAGCTGGTTTGAGTGCTCAGGGCATGCAGTCATTCACAGAGCAGCCAGCTGCATGCAGGGCTGTGAGGAAGCTACCTGCCTTCCCTCAAGCCTTTCATCACTGAAAAAAAAACCCCAAAACCTCTAGAAATGTTTTTTTAAAAAGCCTCCAAACCCCAAGTGAAAAAAATAAACCCATCCCCAAGCGGCCATTTGAATGTGCTTCTGCAATTGGGTTTGCAGGCAGAGCGAAACAGCCAAGAGCAGAGGCACTTGCAGTGTTTGTTTCTGTCTGTTGGGCTTGGTAGTTGGGGTTTTTTGTGAACCTGTTTATGAAAGTTAGTGCCTGTGGGTTTTGGCACCTCTGGGTATGACTCACCAGGGTCCGTTAGAGCAGATGCTGCCTCCCAGCCTGTGTTTAATGGGATGTCCTTTACCGCAGGGACTCAGCAAACCTGACCCCTGGGACTTTGAGCCTGCTTATCCCAGAGAGATGCCCACCTGCCTCGCAGCAGCTTCCCCTTTAAACCCCTTTTGTTTTATAAAAAGTAAGGGAGGGGGCTGAGGGGAGAGGACAGACACACATCCTCCCCACCTCTTACACGGGCCTGAAGAGCTGGCCATCAGGACATGAACTGATTTCCATCAAGGCAGGTTTTAGACACCTACTGACCAGGGTCTCTGGGATATTTGGGAGAGCAGATGGGAATCCCTTATTCACTGAGACCACAGTATGGCTACTGATGCCGTACTCTGGCTGCATGCCTTGGGCTTGCACGGCAATCCCCCTGCCCTCCTCAGCCAGCACAAAACTGACAGATAAACCATGGGAATAAAATGCACATCATCTTGCTGATTAGGTCCTAGTTAGCTTTTAACCACTACTTCTTATTTTTATTGCAAAATACAACAGAAATAGCCTGAATTTCCTCTGGTGGTAAAAAAAACAAACAACAGCAGCATCACCAACGATCTTTAAATAGGACATTTTGGAGATGCATGATAAGAAACTCAGAAATTTGTTCTGTGGGAGAGTTAATAGTCCCAGAGCGCAGAGGGGTAGCTTCCTAGGCAGTCAACTCCCCATAATATTGTTTTTCAAGGAAAGGACTTGAGCAAGTGCAAACTGCAGGGTATGTACTGGACTATGGCAATGGGAAGGTGGAGCTCAGTCGCCTCAGGAGAGACCCATCAACAACCCTGGGGAGCCAGCCAAAGCCCTCATTTTGAATAAAAAATAACAATATGAGGAATCTCATCCCCATATCTAAGGGGATAGTTTCAGAATACCTTTTCTGTGCCCCAGCAGGAGTGGCTGGTGCCTGTTCATCCAAAAATCCCCATGCCCACCTCTGCAAGTTAAGCTGTGACAGTCCTGGGGGCTGCACTTGCCTTGCAGCCTCAGGGGAGGGGGATGCAGCAAGCAGAGACCTGCAGCTGAGCCTGAAGTTTCTGTTTCTAATAAACTCAACAAATGGTTCCCATCTGCCTGGGCTGTCTCCCTGCCATCTTTAAATATTTATATCAGTGTATCTATGGTGATAGGTCAGGTTATATAAGCGGGGGGGGGAAGGACAGCATCAGCTCCTGCTAGAGCTACAGCCGAGGGAGTGAAAACCCAAGCAGATTTCCCATCCAAGCAGACATTCTGTCTTCTCAGCTCGTGAGCCCAGAAAGTGAACAGTCATTTTTCTCAGGGCTTCAGAGAGGGCTGAGCCACAGCTGGGCTGAGCTGTGCTTTGGGAGGTGCCATGTGGGAGAGCAAGAGCCCAGCTCATAGAAGTAGAGAGCTCTTGTTGTATAATCAATGTATAATTCATTAGTAGGTATAGTTTATTACTGATGTAACAGGGCTAAAAAGAAACCGAGCACGTCTATGAGCAAGCTGCTGCACACAGGGGTTAAACAATAGCACTTAGTGATGCTGAGGGGAGACAAGGGGGGATTTTATCTTGGGATAATATAAACAACCCAGCTAGCAGACTGCCAGTGACTCCAGGGTGGGCAATGCAGGAATATGCATCTTCCTGGAAAAAAATGTTGGAAAAGACCTTTATTTTTTCTTGCTGGAGTCTAAGAGAATAACACTTAGAAGACAGCCAGGCTTTAGCTCTAAGTGGGCACCTCCAGGCTCATCTGAAATTACTTCTCTCAAGGTGTGCCACTTCCTTGCAAGCTGAACAACCATCATCTATATCTCTTCCAGATAAAGAGGTGGGTTTTTTTCCCCTTGACCCTCCTGGCAGGGGTAGGTGTGCAGTTTGCCTACAGGTATACATCTGTTTGATGGACCCCCAAATGCCAGGTGATGAAGGTAGCAGTAGCTTTGTGCTGGGGGTGAGAGGGATGGCATGGTGGGGGGTGGAGGAGCTAGCAGGCCTGCAATCAGTCATGGGTTTGGCAGATCCGGCCAAGAACCGCAGAACACACATGGCCTGTGTTTTTCTTAAACAGCCTCCAAGGCTTCTCCAGAGCTCTCCCTCCTCACTCCCAGGCTCTTCCCACTGTCCCACACGTTGTTACATCTCTCAGTGGACAGGTTCAATTCTTGCTGCCAGTTGCTCATTCTCCCAGAAGAGGAACTACACAGTTAAGAAATAAATCGCTTTTCACTTCAATTGCATTTTACTAACAGAGAGAGCTGCAATGATGCTTCATGTGAGTTTCAGGATGTGTGTGATCTAACTGTGTGTTCACAGCAGCTTCTGACCCTTACCTGCTTTCAGCTGTGCTGGCAGAGATCTGTGTGGGGCATCTTCCACCTCTGGCTGTATTTCTAGACGAGAACTACAGCCAGCTGCTTTTCCAAATGCATTGCTTCTACACCTGGTTAGAAAAACACGTGTCTATCAACTATTACTTCCAAAAATATTTTGTGTGTCTGCAGCTCATAAACACAGCTTTACCTTGGCAGGAGGTGGCTTCCTTACCACTCCAATACCACAAGGATCCACCCAAATTTGCCAGCTTCTAAGGCTTTGGAAGGACTTGCTCAGAGCAGTGTCTTCTCTAGGAGCATGCTGCAGGCACGAATCCAAGCTCCATAGTGAAGCGGTTCTTGCACGAGGAAGTTGTATTTCAAGGACAGTGGGAACTCGCAAACGCACGGTCAAAAGGGCAGGAAACAACAAAGCAGTTTGGAGTCAAGACAGCATACCACAAGGCTGAAAGATTCTCACTCTCCTCACCACCAAAACCCCGTAGAGAGATACTGCATTATTTAAGCTGTGCTTTCCACAAGTGCTCTCAGCATCGTCCCCTCCCATCAGAGCAGGCCCTGGGAAAGCTCCTCTGGCTCATAAGCAAGTTGTGGTCAGTCCAGCCACGAGCACATGGTGAGCCCCACGTAGGGTCTCTGTGTAATTTAATATCCCTGTTGGCAGAACAGTACCTGAGCAATGCATGGGCAGTGAAGGGTGGAGAGCAGCACAAAAGGTGCTTGCTGCTGCCATGGGCTGATGCTCCCCAGCCCCACGTGTTTATAGGTAGCCCTAAAGGATTATAGGTAGCCACACAAGCCAGAGCAACCTGGCCTTATGTTGTTCCCTCTTCCTGTGTCCTCAGATAGGGCTGGGGGATTGTCCAAAGTAAAAGGAAAAAGGTAACTGATGAGCACAAGCTAATGCATGCTCAGAGAGAGGCCAAACTGCAAGTGCCCAGATAACCTTAGCGGAAATAACTGATAATTGCTGCCACTTAATTGACAATTAGCTGGAGCCAATTCACAATTAAATATTTAACTTTGCACCTTCGGTCTGTAAATTCTATTTTTTTTTTCTCTTGTATATGCCTACATAAATAGGATTTCTTTCCCTGCAGAGTATGAGCGTTGACATGCTTATAACAAACAGCTTCCTCTAGAGCAAGCCCCAGGAAGGCTCGCTGCCCTGCAGGTGTTTCCTAGTCTGGCTGCTGGCTTGCATCCCCAGTGCTCAGCTCCATGCTCTCCCAACAAAATCTCTCTCTTGCTCTTCTCAACACTGTGTAAATCTTGGCACCACTTATCAATAAGTTCCTGGGGTTTTGCTCTGGTCGCACAAGAGCTGTAATTTGCCTCTAGCCAGCAGAAAACTAGGGACTAGTAAATGCAAAAACATCCATTGTAGGACAGGGATTTTTTGTTGGCAGAGGTGTGAAAACACTGTTTAACACTCACCCACCCCCCAGGTTCTATCCAGCCATCCTTCAGTGCTGCCACTTCTACAACTGTGAACAAAATGTTAACACTGCACATTTCTGTAACAGGTTTCTAAAAATCAAGGAGCTGAAGGTATCTGCTTTTCTTCTTCTGAAAATCCCAGCAGGTTGCCATTGCAGGTTGGCAGGAGTTCCTGCTGCTACACACAACACGAGCTCTGGGAGAAGAGCATGTCCAGCTGGGTATGGCTCTGCCACCTCCTCGTTGAAGGTGCTGCTCCTTCCAAGGGAACTCCAGCAGCTCGTGACATGGGAATAAAGCTCATGAGATGGCCAGTGGCTGGACATGCTGCTCCCAGAGCTTGTGTTGTGTGTAGCAGCAGGGGCTTCTGCTGCCCTGTGATGACATCCCCCTGTGATTGTCAGGAGCAGAAAAGCAGATACCTTCATTACATATCTGCTACTCCTGTTCATAACTATGCTTTTACATTAAAACTGATCTGGGAAGGCGGACCACCTAAAGCTTGAGCAGTCCTGGTGGTCATGCTTTAACAGAGATGTTTTGTACCTGTTGATGAGGCTTGAGCAGGTAACCCACACTGGTGACATTGACTCCACCAATTTGTTTGTCTATGATGTTTTTTGATATGGCAGAATATCAGCAATTAACCAGCCAATGCAGAGCAGTGGGCAAGACCCGACTACCTAATCCTTAAAAAAGTGAAACCATAGAGACTTCTTCATTACAAACACTTTGGTCTTTACAGCTTAACCATTTCCTTAAGTGGTTTTCCTACCTCTGCTCATATTACTCCCTGAGAGGTACCTGCCTGCTGTCTCATCAGCTGGCTGAAGGTGGGATGAGGCTGATGAGCTGCTCCCTTTCCTCCAAAGGGCCAATGCCATCCTCTCCCTCCAGCACCCTGCTGGGACAGACGAGCACCAGCTGCCTGGGGAATATCTCTTCCCAGCATTGAAAGAATTACTGAGTGGCCCCCATGACACAAACTCCCAAGCAATGCAGGCAGCTTCATGCACGGCAAAAAAGGAGGAGGAATGATGGTCTTTTGCAAGAAATTCATCTTTATTGAAGCAACCATGAGTCACATGAGCTACCAGCTGGCCTGAGGAATAACAATAGCAGCTGGAGCTCACAAGGGAGATTGTCTCTTTCCAGAGATCAATATATGTGATAATACATATACATGTATAAGTGAATATTTCCCCACCACTAAAAAGCGTGTATACTGGGAAGTGCATATCCCACCCAAAATCCGTGCCAGACTGAGGTGTGTTGGTGATTGCCAGGAGGTAGCTTGAGTATTTTGCTGGGGCAGTTTGAACTTCATCCTGCTTTCAGTGAAGTCAACAGTGAAGCTCTGCTTGTTCCAAGGGAGTGGAATGAGAAGTGACAGCCTTCCCTGAGCCCTCCATAACACAACTTTTTCCAATGCTAGGTATTTACAGCCCATGTTAAAATGCCAGCCAGGTGCAGTAGGCTGTACTGCTGTTCTTGTTCTTCATGTGCTGCTGTGTACATCCTGCCTGAGGGTCAGGACCTGTCCTGAATGTCAACACAGGGTTTCCCATGTTTATCTCAGCAAACAATTGCTACTTACTGTTTTTCATGCCTAAAAGCCACTATGTATGAGAGGAGGGAAAGCTGTTGCTGGTTCAACAGACATTTCATTCAGCCATATAATTTACAGCAGGTGCTACATCCATTGCAATGATGGGTTTCAGCTCAAAAGCAGCTCTGCCTCCTCGCCACAAGGGCAAAGCACGCCAGGGAGCTGTTGTTTCAGCTAGACAGACAGTCCTTTACAAATTCTGTTTATTATTGATAAGATGATGTAAAAAGGACATGGAGTTGGACATTGCATTGTTTGACCTGGCTGGAGATCAGTCCTGTTCTCTTGTATATTTAAACTTCTGTTTGTGTGTCTAATATCAAAGTCCTTTTACCACAGGAGCACAGTGGGTTAGTAAAGCCTGATAAACGTAGAGCTGGGGCCAGAACTTAGAATCACAGAATCACACAATCAGCTATGCTAGAAAAGACCTTGGAGATCATCAAGTCTAACCTATGGCCTAACACCACCTTATAAACTAAACTGAGTGCCACGTCTAGTCTTTATTTTAAACACCTCCGGGGATGGTGACTCCACCACCTCCCTGAGCAGCCCATTCCAATGCTCAACCACTCTTTCTGTAAAGAATTTTTCTGTAATATCTAGCCTAAACTCCCCCTGGCACAGCTTAAAACTGTGTCCTCTCATCTCGTTGCTGGTTGCCTGGGAGAAGAAACTGACCCCCACTTGGCTACAACCACCTTTCAGGCAGTAGAGAGTGATAAGGTCACCCCTTTGCCTCCTTTTTTCCTGCTAAATAACCCCAGCTACCTCAGCCACTCTTCACAGGCCTTGTGTTCTAGACCCATCACCCGCCTTCTTGCCCTTCTCTGGATCCATTCAAGCATCTCAATGTCCTTCCTAAATTGAGGGGCCCAGAACTGGACACAGCACTCAAGGGGGAGCCTAACAAGCCCCTGTGAAATCAGTGTGGCATCAAGATTTAGGAGGCTGACTAAATCCTAAGAATTAAAAGAAATGTTGTATTGCATTAGCAAGGAAGAGTAACAGAGAAATATGTCCTTCTGTTGGTCAGTTATTTCAAAGCTCATTCACTATTTTCTGACTTTTTGTCATGATCTCTACCAAAAGTTCTATAAATCTGGCAATGTTCGAAAATGGGAAAACCAGTTGACAGTCACTGGCTGCCTGTGTACCCCTGCATGATCAGGAACATGCCCAAAGTTAATCATTGCGAGTGTCCAGGCTGGGAGAGCACATTTCCCATCAACAGTGACACACTTCCTGTCATTTATTTACTGATACTGCAACACTGATCCTGGGCTGCGATCCAAAGCCATCTTGCTAGAAACATTGCATCTTTGGGGATCACAGGGAGCTGCTCAGAGGACAGCATGAGAGAAGTTTGGTTTAATGCTGTGATTTTTGCTGGGCTTTTCTCTCCATTTTGTTGTAAGGGGCTCTTTGTGTCCTTCTTGTGGAGCCACAGCCTGTACGTCTCCCAGCAAGGGAATCTTCGTCTCCGAGCCCAGCAGTAGTGCAGGAAAGGGAAATGTGTAACACATGTCCCACCACCTGACCCCATGCAATACCTTCCCAGAGCATTTTGTGGGTGACTTCAGATATCTTCCTGTGCCAAGATCTGGCTCCACCTGGTAGGGATGCCCAGACATCAGGTTTCTACCTCTCTCGCAGGATGTATTTGCCTTTCCGGTAGAGGTTGCTGTTGAAGTGGATGGAGAAGCAGAGGAATGAAGTTAGGATCATCCCATAAACCTACAAGGAAATAAATGAGAGAGGCATACAATTGTGTAACTGGTTATGATGCCCCATCTGTGCAAATAAGCTGTCATAAATATTGCCTGTTGTCATATTTTTCTGAAGAGAGCTGGTTTTCAGTGAAGTGGTGAACGACATTTCTGACATGGGAGTTAAAAAAAGGCAACATATGGTTAACATCTGAGTGGAACTAGCACGGCACAGCTCAAACCTGGCCCTAAAAATACCAAGAAATAAGATGAAACCAGGAAATTCAGATTTCAATTCCTGCCACAAAAAATGTATGCAAACAAACATATCTCTCTCATAATAATAGCCTTTTGTAAAGATACCATAGGGAGAAAAAACCACAACACCCATGTACTGTTTGAAGCAAAAACCTCAACAAAACAAACAAATAAACAGAACCCTAAACCAACACCAAACAGTTATGAATACAGAGGACAGTGTGCTTCCTCTCTATTGTGATATTCTGCCTGGTGTATCACACATCAGAATTAACACAGGCAACATATCCAAGGTAAGGCTGCTGTGGGAAGGACAACGAGGGCTGTAACAATGTGCTCTTTCCTAAAGCATGCCCTAATGTGCTAGTGCTTTTGCTTTAAGCTTGATCTGGGGATGTGTGTGCATTGTTGGCCGAGGGACAGTGACATCAGAACAGCTATAGCCCTCTTTACATGGTTCCCTTGCATCCTGCCATCACAATAGTGAACCGTGCGGCGAGATTTCCTCTAACACAGGCTTCAAAGACAGCTGCCTTTTCTGGCTATAGCATCAAGCTGTGAAAAAAGTGTATCTATTATAAAAGTGCTCCTGCTTTTATCTGAATATAGCTGCAATGAAATTCTCCCTGTGCTTTAGAAAAACTGGAGAGTGACACCAAATATTCACCCACCACTTTACATTTACAGCTCCATAGCAATGCTTGATGGTTTTCCTAATTTACTGCTAGCAGAATAAAATACTAATTGTTTGTTCCTCTGGGTTTTATTTAGATGGAGAAGAATCTTCTAATCCATTATGGTGCCAAGGTAGACACAAGGCATAAAATGATCTCCAAATAAACTTCTAGTTAAGAAGGGTCATCTCAGCTGGGGAGCAGCATGGAGATATCACAGCAGATCAAACCTGCCTTTGTGGTGGAGAAAGGAATCTCCTGACACATGCTCTTTACTGGTGTGCCTCACCACGTATGCAGAGTCCTTGTGTACAGGTAATTACGGTGATACACCTCTGCCAAGCAGTGGGTGGACAAGAAGGCTGGTGGCCTTAATTAGTGGCCCTCTCCAGCTCCAAAGAGATCATTCCCATGCAGCCTCTGAGCCCCCTCATCACTGAAAGACATGCTCCTCTTACAGCATTTAATTTTTTCTTTTGTTGTCCCCCGAACAGGAATCAAATTAAGTGCAGAGTCTTTCTACACAAGCCATCCTCTGAAGATGATTTCACCCTCCTCTGCATGTTACTCCTTCAAAGGCAGAACCTGGGGGCCCAGACAACGCACTTTGTCCCACTCCTTTGCAGCTTGCTCCTTTATGAGCCTGGGATCTATCCACCCACTGCCCGAGATTAACCTTATCAGGTTCATTAGTGGTCATTATTGGATAAGACCTTCCCTTTCTGCACAGCTCTCCAGCTCCACTGCTGATGCTCAGTAGCTTTCAAGACCTTCCATCTCTGGCTGCATAAGCGACTTCCCAGGTTGATCTACGAGGCACCAAGTTTCCTAAAATACGGAGGCTTTACTGCATCTCCTTTTCTGCCATAGTTGCTGGCTTCCTACATAATCCACAAGCCCCCAGCAAGGTGACACAACCTCTCACTCACAGATTAAGTAATGTAGGCAAGCCTGAGTGGATAAAATGCAAGTGCTGGTGCATCCTGCTCCCTGCTGCCATGTCTTGTTTGGGCACAAAAACCATGCAGTGAGCCTATTCCTGCAGGAAAACCCCTCCACCTATCAGCCTGGCCAGGTTCCTGACCCTTTCCTGATTTCCATGGTGGAATCCATCACTGCTTGTTTCTCTGCTGCCAGCCTCCAAAATCACCCTGTCTTGGAGTGACTTTTGTCTTGGAGTTTATCCTTTGATGGTTTATCCTATATTGTCTGCCCATGCCCAGAAAAGTGAATTGTATGCGTTTCTATGTCTGTAAACGGAGCCTGAAAGTGAAGCCAGACAACACTGTGTCCTTCACAGAGAGATAAGAAGGCAGTTTTTTTTCCCTCAGGTTGATTCCGGCTGGCTCTCAGCGCTGCTCCTTTTGGGGAGAGACGAGNCACCCAAAATCCTGTCTTCTGGAGGCTAAGTTAGGATACTTTTTCCTCACTGGATCCTGCCTTTCAGGGCCAAAACGTGAAAGGACAGACACTGTTACCGTGAAGCCAATGGCAATGCCCAGGAGCGAGAAGACAAAGTCCATATGCTTCTTCAGAAAGTTCTGGATCTCCCGCAGGCAATCCTGGGAGGAGAGAAACAAACACCCCTTTCAGCACAGCAGCAGCTTGGTGGGGGGCTTTATCTCCACAACAGCACTTCCACAGCCTCAGCGAGAAAAGGAGACAAGAAAGGGGCATAGCACTGGACAGCTGGGCAGTTCTCCCATTTTCTGGAAAGAAAAACACCCACGGTAGGCTTTCTGTTACTCCAACACATCTACGATTTTACTGGTGCGATTCATTTTGGACTGTGGGGGATGTGCACTTAAGAGTGGTCATGCAAAAGCTTTTTTCTTTTCACCCATTGAAAAAAGGAAAGAAGGAAATGGACAGATAGAAAAGCAGAGCACACCATGATGCCAAATGCATTCCCCAAGGTTACTAATGAACAGCTCGATTTTGCAAGGTGATGCAAGCATTAATACACATTAGCCTTAAGCATGCCAATGACCCCACAGAAATCTCAGAGGCGTTAGCCAAGAGAGCCATTTCAGAAATGCAAGACCATGCCGTTGATGAAGGGATTTGCAGAGCAAGGAAAGAGCGCTCAAAGTCGGGAGTGAACGCAGTGTGGCCACCAGACCCTGCAGTTTCCTGTGTTAAACAAAGCACATCCTCCCATCCACTTCCCCAGCTCCCAAGCGAGGGAAACACAGACCACTAAGTGGGAGGAATGGAGTCGCCCACACGGTGCCCAGCTCTGTTCTGCTCTCCTTTCCTGCTCTTTGAGCCGAGCTCCACCCTGCCCTGGGATGTGACATTCCTGGAGGCTGTGCTTTGAAACGCTGCCCCTGTGGGCTGACATGTGCCTGCGCATCACGGGTGCTGTTAGCAGCTAACATCTTCACCTGACAAAAACGTGTTTGTAGTGCTGTAGCAGCATGGTTTTGTTTTTCCTAGAAACACCATATATTGATGCTGGTGGCTTTAGCTACTCTGGTGGAAGAAAAATAATCGTGCAATAGATTTGCTAAGAGAGTATGAAGTTGCAGCTTCAGTGCACAACAGTCTAATACCGGTGGCTTCTCCAGCAGCCTCACCGAGGTACTTGAAAGAGGAGGAATGAAGCATACTTGAGGAAGCTACTGCTGGGCATCATCACCCTGCTGCATGAGTTTCTCATTCTAATACCTATTTAATGCCCTGCGAAAAAAGGAATTACATCAAATTCCACATTTGCTGTTAGTGGAACACATTTTAAGTGTCAGAAACGACTGTCATGTGGAAAAGCCAAACAGTTTTTTTGTGCTCTGATACATGCCTGTGATATCTCATGCTCTCTGCATGCACAAGAGATGAACAGGAAGCTGGAGGGAAGTGACAGGCTGCACAAGCATTTCGAAGAGCATTTTCGAGAGCAGTGAAGGAAACTTTATCTGTGGGTCTGAGACCTGCTGATCCACCAGGGCTCTTCATCCTAATTCACAGAATCATGGAATGGTTTGAGTTGGAATGGACCTTAAAGATCCCATCCAGTTCTAACCCCCTTGCTGTGGGCAGGGACATCTTTCCCTGGACCAGGTTGCTCAGAGCCCTGTCCTGCCTGGCCTTAAGCACTGCCAGGGATGGGGAATCTACAAATTCTCTGGGCAACCTGTTCCAGTGCCTCACCACCTTCACAGTAAAGAATTTTTTCCTAATCTTTAATCTCAAACTACTGCCAGTTTCAAGACATTCCCCCTTGTCCTATAGCTACACCCTCCTGCAAAAAGTCCCTCTCCATCTTTCTCCCTTCAGGTATCAGAAGGACACAATAAGGTCAGCCCTATGCCATCTCTTTTTCAGGCTGAACAAAAACAATCCTCTCAGCCTTTCCTCAAGAAGAGAAATGCTCCATCCTTCTGATCTATCTGGTGGCCTCCTCTGGACATGCTCCACCAGGTCAATGTCCTCCCTGTGCTGGACGTCAGAGCTGAACACACACTCCCATGCTGTGTCCAGCATTGTTGAAACAACAGAACCTGAACAAAACAAACCCCAACCCATTTCAACCCCAAGCCATGGAAAAGCCACAATTCTCATTAACACTTTAGCACCAGTGAGATTTTGACAGCTAGAAAGTAGAGGCACAACCTCATTATGGCATGAGACAAACCTTTCCCTTACCTGTCCTTCATCACGCACCTGGCCGGATGGGCACATCTTGTGCTCAACATTGGTTGTGTCCCCAAAAGGAGAGTGCTTCCCACAGCACAGGAACTGGAAGAGAGGGAGAAGTTTGCCAGCTGCTCGCTAGGGCTCTCCCCTTGCTACCAGCTGCCGCAGCAGGAGATGCTGGCAGTGGGCCCCTGCTGCCCCAGGCAGAGCCACCCAACCAGGGTGGAAAGGAGCAAAGCACATAGGAATCCACAACTGCAGCAATGCAGGCTAAATTCAGGACAGGTGGATGGATCTGGCCTCAGACTCGCTCATGCTCCTCCAGGACTGCTGCCTGGGACTGGGGCCAAGCCCTCCCTTTGTGATCATACTCATGCTCACTGTGGCTGCTCTGGAAAACCCAGGGATGCATAGACTCATGTTTCCATTGTTTTGGATTGTTATGGGCTGGGGGGATCCCCAGCAACACCCACCGTGGAGCTGGTTTCCTACAGCTGTGGTGCAATGGACAGTTTGGAGCTCTGGCAGGAGGGGAAAAAAGTAGGAGTAAGACTGTTTCTCCATCAATTCAAGTGGCTAAAACAAGCAACTGGTGAAGCCTGGCATTGTGCCTGGCTCTCCCTGTCAAATGGGACTCTGACACTGCTGGTCCACCACCCTGAGAGCAAGCATTTCCATGCCTGGGCATGGCTCTGAGGGCCACCACCATCATTGCAAAGAAGAACATTTGCCCTCTTTTGTGTTTTGAGAAGCACAGATAGAAACAGCTTCGGAAAGTACTTGTTATGATGATTTAAGAAAACACAGAAGGATCTAGGGAGCTGCATGGGAGGCGGCTGGAAACAGCTGAGCAGAGCTGACCTTCCCATTCAGTCTTGCTGCGTGCCATGAACTCACTCCCCAAACAAACCCTGCTGTGCGAGGGAATGGCATCTCCTTTACTCAGCAGGGACTCAGGAGTTTCTCTCTGTGGGGGACATCCTCACTCATCTCCTGTGGCTTCGGGGGCAAGTGTCCTCCCTGTGCTCTGGGTAACCACCCTTGCCCACCTGCTGAGCTACAGAGAAGTCGCCTACACCAACAGCATCTTGAGTGGTGGGTTTTGGGAGCCTGACAGCAGTCTCCAGCTCTGTAAGAGGCCTCCAGTACTCCTCAGACACAGGCTCAAGGCTAAATAAGAATAATCACATGCAAATACTACTGCTGGACTATGTGGAAATCCTGCCCTCTCCTCTCTACTTGACCAGGTGCCTATTCACATTCTTGTACCACAGGGAGCAGGGCACAGGGGCTGCTGAGACAGAAAATAGTGTGGCAGCTGCAGTGCAGAAGTTCTGTAGATCTTGCACCACAGTGATGCTCTGATAGGTGACCCTTTCTTCCTTTAGATAATCTGGTTGGTCAGACCTGGGAAAGGAAGAATAGGAAGGGAAGAGCAGACTCCACAGCAGGCTGGAGGACTCGGTTCTTGAGGGAAAATGGCATTGCAACATCCACAAGGCAGAGCACAGGTGTCAGCCCCAGCCTGCCAAAACCCTCAGAAGATACCCCAGGGTAAGGTTTTCTGCTGCAGGTAAAAGACAACTTACTGCTTCATGGATGGCAGTCAGCTCGTGCCTCCAAAAGCTGGAGGTGTTCCTCCTCACCTCCTCATACACAAAATCGTACACATCCATCATGCTGTCTTCCACCTGCAATGAAAGCAGAGGTCTGTACATGCAAAACACTGATCACAATCATCTCTGGAAGGAACTGTGCTCTTCTTGATTTCCACAGAAGCTCTCCCAGGTATAACAATACAAGCAGTGCAGCTACTAAATGACTCTCAGGAAGCAGGAGGAGCTGGTGTGTCACCCACCATACACTAAGGAGCTGGGGTCTCACCAGCTGATGGCTGGAGCTTTTGGCCAGTTTTGGATTTAGTATCAGAGGAGAACTCGAGCACCTGTGACCAGTGGGACTCTGAGCCCCTCTGCCAGGCAGGGCTGATGCCATCTCCCCATCCTGAAGGCAGTACTGGGAGGACAGGCACACATGACTGTGAGATGCTAAAATACAAAGGTGAGAGGACCTCAAAGGGTTAGCATTATCTGAGTGGCAGAGTCATTTCTCTGAACAGAGTCAAAAAAATAGCGGGAGTGATTCAGTGGTGAGTCAGACCCTAAATATTTACCAAATGTGTGAGAACTTGAAGCTTGACAGATCCCAGCCAACTCCAGCTCGGGTGTCAGAGGAAAAAAATTATGACAGTTGCCTTCAATGCCTGGAGTCAAAACCTTATTTCTTCCTTTCATTTTCCCTTGCTTCCTCAGCAGCACCAGTTCAAGTGGGCCTGCAGGCAGTGCTTGTTTTTCAGGAGGCAAAATCGATGGGAGAGACAGGCAGAGCGGGTGGCCACACAAGGAAGTCTCTGGCAACACGGCCAACTCTCAGCAAGGCTTTGCAGCTCAGTCTGAGGGTCCACACTTGGAAATTACTCTAAGGAATAAAACCACAGCACTCTCTGCTTAGGGGTGAAACCAGGATCATTCAAGGTGGTTACATCTATTATTGCAATATTGCTCTATCCTGCCCAGCTGTCCAAAATGCAAGCAACAAACGGAGGGTGATAACCAGGGAGAGAGGGGTTGAGAAGATTACTTGTATCCAGATGGGCTCTGTGCCTCCAGGAATAGAGTTTGAAGGCACACATCAGAAGATTTTCCATGGCTATCAATGTAGCATAAGAGTGTTCAGTGACAGACTGGGCTCAGATTTTACAGGCCAAGAAAAAAATACTCCATAGCAAAATGTGTGACACTGAGCTGTCCCACACAGGTGAGGAAGGAGGCTGCTCCTTTTGTCCCCCTGGTGGATCAGAGTGCATAAAGTGGGGTGGCTGCAGCAGTAAGACCAGATTTCTGGATGACTTCTGCATCAACCATCCCCACAGTAAGCCTTAAAAGCCAACAAAAAGGAAAACATCCAAGCTTTTCTAACTTCTTGTGGGCCATGAAATAGCTTTCCAGAAGCAGCAATTAAATAAATGGATTCAATAAAAAGAACATTCATTTCCACTGAAGAATTGGATTAAGAAGAATGAAAAAAGAATAATCTTTTGAGCTTCTCTTGTGGAGAAAAGAACTACAGAGCAGCAGGCTTCTTAATGTAAAAGATTATGACCTTTTGAATATCCTGATCCCAGTCTAAGATACAGGAATAAAAACTATTTTGTGCAAACAACATACATGTGTGTTTTGGTTAGGGAACTGTGCTGCCTGTACAATTTTTGTCTTTTCACATTTACCACGAGGGTCAGGATGCTGAGCTTTCCTCCAAAAGACCTCCATTTTAATGACTTAAAAAAGAAAAAAAAAAAAAAGGGTTCAAGCAAGTGGCTATGTTCAAACAAGGGTTGGAGGGTTAAAAGCAATCCAGAAATGTAACTACTTCTAAAGGTCTCTTGAACTCTGGAAGAAAATATTTCCCAGGAAACATTGGGAGAGGTATCTGTTTTAAGGATAAGAGTGGATAGGAAAGAACTGAAGGGACAAGATGCCTGTAACAAAACTATGGCTGAAAATTATTCCAGCTGTTGGAAACAATAATGGAAGAAACCACAAGCAGTCACCATTTCACAGCCAGCTCAGCTACAGTGATGGAGATGATGATGGTAATCTCTAGGAACATAATGACTGCTAAAGACTTCAACTGCACCATTCCCTATCTTGCTTGTGAGCTGACTTCTCAGTTACCTACTAATTTTTTTATTTTCATTTTGTCAAGCAGCCTCCAAGAGTTGAAAACACAAGGGATTAAATGGAAAATGTTTAATAGCAATAACTTCCTTTTAGAATGTGTGTCTGGGCAAGCCTAAGAGTACAATTTGCTGGTTAGTCATTCTCAGCATTTCTATCTAGCAATTATATCTAGCATTTATATCCAGTCATTATCTGAATAGGCTATTCAGATCCTAGTAAGGAAACATCAAACTCTAAATTCGTTTTTAAGAGAGAGAATTGCTTGTAGTTCTTCCACATCATCTTCCTAATTTTTGCTAGGATCATTTGATTTTGGAGGGAAAAACTCCTGTTTTCATACAACACAGTGGTCTCTTCAAAGACTACTGCAGACAGCTTTCTCATTTAAATATTTCAGAGGTAGATATATAGTAAAAAATGTCAGTATTTATCACTGGCTGTTTCCTTCTGTGCAGAAGACTGTGCCACAGAGCATACAAGAGGTCTGGTTTAATAAGAGAAGACATAGGAGAGCAAACCGTCACACTTTGCTGCCTGGGATGACGTTATGTTTACACTCAGAGCTGCAGCCAAGGTCTGAAGCATCGATTGTGCACAGCAGCATCTATCCAGCCCAAAATGTCGTGCTCACTCATGCATGCCTGATGATGTAAAAATTAAAACCTGAAAGCGTGAGACGGTCACCAGGTGGTTTCATCACTTACTTGCAACATTGCTACATCCAGCAGAAGTTCATGCCCATATTTTCCTTTGACCCAGCTCCTAACACAGTGAAGATCTAGATTGCAGTACTGCTTTGTACTCCATTGCCATCCTCAACAGATTCCCATTACACTCTGATGGGAAACTTCAGGTCCATTGCCTCAAGACAATTTTCTTTTTTTGTATCTTACACCAGTTGTTGGGGGAAAAAATATTAAAAATAATCAGGGTGCTTCTGTTCATGGTTAAACATGGTTAAGGAACAGGATGTCTTTTGAGTGCTTACACTGATACTGTTAATAATGTGCTTTAAGATAAAGAGCTGCACCCCATCACTTAAGCAGTGCTTAGCACACAATGGACTGATACAGCTGGAGCAGAGAAAGTCCATCTGCTTTTTGAAAGGCCCTACACTCCTCCCACACACAAGCATCATTATGGTCAAGTGGATTTTCCTGTTCCTGGTGACATGCTGTGATCCACTGCTGGGGGAGTTCTGCTGGACAAAGCTCTCCCTTGGAAGGAGACTGTGCCTGCAGTGCTGGTCAGTAAGAAACACCAAGAGCTGAAGATGAAGCTTCAGCTGGGCTTTGGTTAAGAAAAATCTCCAGCTTGAGTGATATGGAGGTCACACCTTACAGCAATAATTTTCCTGGAAGAAGCTGGGTGAAATGTTCCAGCTCTAAATCAGGTAAATAATTGCTGCCTCCCACTTCTGTCTGCATTCCTCAATGAAATATTCATTTAGGAATGTTATTGATGGGTTGCTGGATACAACAAATGGAAAATCACCACTGAAATTGATGCAGCTGACTCCAACTGACTTAGTAAGTACCATTTTTCACCTAAAGTAAAAGAAAAAAGGAATTTTGAGATTGTTTATCATCCTCTAAATCCTTTATCCCCCAAGAAGCAGAATGTATGACTGCAAGAAGACACATACTCTAAGCAATTAGAGTTCTTGCCCTCTGCTATTAAAACTAAAACAAATTTCCACCTTACCTTCTTCAAGAGGAAAACTGACATTTTTGACCTAGCTTATTTATCAGGATAATTTTTACCTGTAACTGGATTTGGAACAGAAAGATGAGATAAGGTCTGCCTTGTTCCCAATCTCTTTGCAAGAAAAAGGTGCCAATGAATCCCAGTCCTGCTGCCAGTGAATACCTGTGCCTAGGCAACCTGAAGTGTCACTTAGGTGGAAACTAATGTAGACTTGTACCAAGAACAATGGTCCAAGTCTTAGAGAACCATCCTTGCAACTGCTGTTGGGCAAAAATCCCAAGGCATAGCTTAAGCTCAAGGAGAACAAAGTGAAAGGAGATGCCAGGATTGTCTCAAAGACAAGCCCACCTTCCTCCTTTCCGATAAAAAGGAACACTCTTGACATGGCAGAGGAGGAAGACAAGCATGGGAAGCAGGAGGAGGATCCTCCTCTCCGGTGGCTCTTTGTGCCTTTGAGGAACCAAACCAAGCACAGGCAATGCAGGCCCAGAAGAAACTGCAACCTCAGCACTTCATGTTCGTTCAGCGTCACCAAGAAGGATGCACTCACCAGCCTGGCTCAGACATGTCCCTTCAGAGGTGGCTACCAGAGACTCTCCCATTCAGCCACGGACTGCAAGCTAGTCAGTTAAGAAGTGAAACTGGAATAAAGTAGTTAACTCACTCAAAAATCTTCCTTGCTCCAGCAAGAAAAACACTTTTGCATTTTGCTGCCTGTGTCTTCTCTTTCCTCCCCAGTGTGCAGAAACACGTGTTCACAGCATGTCAGAAACAGGGGTGGGGGCAGATGCAACAGCTTGGGCAATCGTGCAACTGCAGTGAAACAGAGGAGAGAAAGCCACTCTGGGGGCTTAAGCCTGGTTCAAGAGCAACTCCCATCACATGGATCGAGCACATGGTAAGATGAGCTTCCCCCATCCACGCTCGACCAAGCCCTCTCTAACACAGCTTGCTGAAGGTTTATATTTCCTTCATTTCATGTCAGCTTCCCAGCCTTCCTCTAGCCAGTCATTCCCAGATGCAGAAATCCAGCCAGGGCTGCAAGCCAGAGAAGCCTTTGAGGTCTCCCATGGAAAATGGCACAAGATAAGAAGGTGCTGCTCCCCCTCTGACTGACAGTGGTCACTGGAGATGACTGATGCCAGAAGATCAAAATGAGACTTTCAGCTCAGTAGTTTTCACCTTTTTTTCCCCAGATCTGTCTATACATACAGATTTTGTATCTATCTGTCTATACATACATTAAAAAACCCCCCAAACCATATGGACTTCCCTCTACTTTCTGCTATTGCCAGGGGACCAGACAAACCCTTACCATCCTCTGGAACATCACTGAGGAAATACACAGAAGGAGACAGATCAAAAACCACTGTGGAACAAAAAACACTCAGAAAAAGCAAAAACTCTTTCTCTCCACCCTCAGCACTTCCATCCAGTCCTTGCACGAAACATTTAAGAAAGAAAGTGCTGAGAAAGTACTCTGCTCACCTCCTCCTCATTTTCTATCTCCACGTCCCCAAAAGAACAGCAAAATTCTAGCTGTGTGGGTGCTATGCATCCCTCTTGGCCAACGGGCAGGGGGACATCAGTGCTTCATGCTCAGCCAAGCCATAAAACCCAGAGGCCACCTCTGTGCTACTCAGATGCAGCATTGCTCTGTGTCTCTGACAGACCACCAGATGCTTTATAAGGAACTGCACAAAACCCAGGCAGACAATCAATATCAACAAGCATTTTTTTCCGTAAATCCTCCAGATCTGTGGCTGCACACCTGTGAGCATCACCAGCCTCAGTTTATCAAGGTCCTCTTGGTTTTTTTGGACTAGTTTTTTTATGTTTGCTTTTTGCTTTTTTTGTTTTCAAAGAAACTTAAAATTTTCAGTCCATTTTATAATAGAACTGCAAAGCTAAAGGCTGCCAAGGGCCCACACTGACCCTTTGTGTTCCTGTCTTTCAAAACACACAACCCGGCAATTTATGAAATCCCCCCAAAATTGTGGTCAAATTATCTCAGCCATCCCTGCACTCTCATCTGTAGCACTTAAAACCAGTGCCAGGCTAGATTGCTTCCCAACAGAAAGCACTGAAGAACAGTGAAAACAGTTTTGGCTTAAAAACCAGTGGTGTCAGCCCCAGGGCAGCCCTGTCACCTCTGAGTGGATGGTGGCTGTCCTGCTGTGGTGAGCATCCTACAGGTGCATGAAGGCTGGATGTGCTGCAGCAATGGAAACCATCCAAGTGGCCTCAGGTGCCATGGCTGACACTGCTGGAGACAGGAGCTCCAGCTCTGCCCCAGAAAGTGGCAGAAACAGGGCGGTGTGGGTTCAGTGCCGGGGCAGCCATAAATTATAGAACTCATGAGTGCAAATGCCTGTGTGGAGGCTCAAACAAAGGAGAGCAGTGTCTCGCTGGGGGGAGTGGGCTGTCACTGGGTGGTGAGAACATAAACACTGGGAAAGAGGCACAATATTTAAAAATGTTAAGGAAGAGGGAGGGGTTTCCCCCCTTTTCTGTTTTTCCCATGGAGCTCAGAGACTGGGAAAAGCTTGGTGCTTTTAAAGTGATTGTGCCTGCTAGATTAACAGCAAGAGCATGGAGCATGTCAGATTGTTCACAGTGGTCACATCAGTGATTTTTATAAATGTACTTGGAAGACCCATGTGAGGGGCTACAATCCTGATCCAGCCCCACTGAATCAAAACCCAAAAGGAAACACCCTGCATGCTTCAGGTCTGGCTTCAGAAAGCATCTGAGCATACCTTCAGCTTGTGTTTAAAATCTCTAGGACTTCAGCCTGCATTTAAGCTTTGCCCACAGATAAGACCAACTGGATCTTGCAAGAATTTGCCCCAACACACACCAGAGCCAGTGATGGCAGATACAAACACACCCTAGGAAATCCACAGAGGAAGGACCTCTACAGTCCCACTTAAGAAATTAACTGGATTGTTCCTTACATACCTACAGAAACAAGATGCATGTGCTGGTTTTATGCACAATAAGAGAAGATTTCCCTCCTGGAGACTCAGGCAATGCTGCCTCTGGCTTTGCATAGGTCCTGCTTGGGAGGGAGACCCACAGACAGAAGACTAGTGCTGGTTCCCTATGCAGGGCAGGGAGGAGGGAAGCTGCTTTGTTCAAGAACAAGACCCAGGTGTGGCAATGCTTGTTATTTAACAGCTGCAACTGTTAATTCCAGCCATGTGCCCCAGGCCCTGTGAGAAAACCACCATCTCAAAAGGTACCACCTTGCTTGCTAACAAAGCATGGAAGACTCCATTTACACATCTCAGCATTAGGAAGGGAGAGCAGACAGGTTCCTCTGGAGGAAGCAGACCAAGACTGCAGGAGAATCAGGGTGTAGACAAATGGCTTGTGTTCCCTGACCATAAAAAGCTAAATCCTCACATTTATTCTTCAAGTAAAAGCAGTGCAGCACAGAGGGCCTAATGCATTTCCTTCATGTGGTGCCAAAAGCCACAGGTGAAACTCATTTAGAAATCACCCAGCAACCTGAGAAACCACTGGATAATTAAGAGATCACCATATCATTGAGCAAGTGCAAATCCAAGCAACCTTTTCATTCAGAGGACATGGGGAATTAGGCCTCTACTGAAATATGGTGCAAATAATTGCACCAGTTTCAAATTCCTGAGTTGGGAAATCATAATTTAATCTGTTTTACGCTTTTACCTGTGAACGGATCTCTGTAATTAAAATGCTCATTCTGTTGCAAAACTCCTTTTATGTTGCAGCAGTTTTAGTGTCACTGACCCACCCTACCATCCTGGCTTATGGGACCATGGCCACAGGGTTGCTGGAAGGACTGGCCCAGCTGCTGCAGAGAAAGGGAACAGCTAAAGGTGATGTGGAATAGAAACTCCTCTGGCCTCTTTCACAGCAGGGCCCAGAACATAACCCCAAACCTCAGGCTCAACAAGGCAAAGTCCTGGGATCTGCACTTTGGTCAAGTGAGGTCAACAACCTCATGCAGTGCCTGGAAAGGGGCTCAGTGGAAAAGGACCTGAGGCTGCTGGGTAGGAGCTGACAATGAGCCAGCGTGTGCCCAGGGAGCCAAGCAGGTCAAGGGCATCCTGGCTTGTATCAAAAATAGTGTGGTCAGCAGGACCAAGGCAATGATTGTCCCTCTGCACTTGGCACTGCTTGGGCCACACCTTGATTCCTGTGTCCTGTTCTGGGCCCATCATTACAAGAAAGACATTGAAGTGGTGGAGCATGTCCAGAGAAGGGCAATGGAGCTGATGAAGGAGAGGAAATCCAATGAGAGGGAGCTGGGGTGTTTAGCCTGGAGAAAAGGAGGCTCAGGGAAGACCTTATGGCTCTCTGCAACTACTTGAAAGGAGCTTGTAGCCAGGTGGGGGTTGGTCTCATCTCTTAGGCAACAGGTGACAGGACAAGAGCCTCAAGCTGTTCTAGGTTCAGGTTGGACATCAGGAAGAATTTCTTCTCTTAAGGGGTGGTCAGGCATTAGAATGGGCCACCCAGAAAGGTGGTGGAGTCATCATCCCTGGAAGTGTTCAAGAAATAACTGGATGTGACACTTAGTACTCTGGTCTAGTTGACAAGGCGTAGTTGATCAGTCAAAGGCTGGACTCGATGATCTTGAAGGTCTTTTCCAACCTTAATGATTCTATGATTCTATTTTTGTGTTGGTTAGTAAGGGTACCAAGTCTTCTACTTGTTAGCTGCAAATGCAGCTTTGCTCCAGCCTCTGCAGACAGGTTTGTGAAGCAGCAGTTAATGGGTGAGAAGGGAAGCTGGGGAGCAGGAGGAGGAAGCAGCAGCCCTCCTCACCAGCTGTGCTAGATGTGGCATGTCTCCTACATCCCTCTCTGCATTCCAGGTCCCTGCTCTTTTTGGCCATGCTGTGAATGACAGAGGGACCTCACTTAAACAGACAGCAGTTTGTGGGAAAGGAACTGTCACAAAAATAACTTTGGAAAACAAGACTCAGCTCTTCAGCTTCAGGAACCAGGACTTCCTAATGCGGCTGAAAACCATCTGAAAACCTCATGATTTCTGCAGTTACCACAGCAGTTCCAACAAAGACGCCTGCATAGAGGTCATCCCATTCCCTCTGCCCTCCCACGCATGTCTGTCTCTTGCTCATTTTGACTACTCCACTATCCTTCCTCAGACAAGTTTGCAACACTTCCCTACCAAGACTGGGAGGAGGAACAACTGTGATGCAACCTTTTATGATAAAACATGATAAATCTCAGGTTCATGACTGCTGCATGTCTGGCATACACCACTTTAAGAAAACAGACTGTGGTGACATCGAGTCCATCCAGAATGCAGATAACTTGAAATTAAAACATTCGACATCTGTCTGAAAGAATTTGTCCAGAAGCTACAGAAGGTCATGAAAGAAGAAAAGAATGGGAAATTAGGAATGTAGGAAGTACTGTGAAAAAGGCCATGAAAGAGCCACACAGGCAAAAAGGGCACCTTGTTTTCATCATGTTCAAACAACATTTCTACCTATTGGCTCTTGATAATAACCATCAAAACAATTTTTCAACTGAGTATTGGGCTTTACTGTTTCAGATGCTTTTCTGTTAAAGGGGTCTGCTTTATGAAGAAAATGTAGATTATTTTTATTTTTAACCAACAGGAGTAAACCACTGAAGCATCTGCCATGGATTAGTGCAGGGGAGACCTGCCATCCCTGGCTTACAGGAGGACTCTGTTTTCAGGGCTGCCTGTGTTTGGCATCTTGCCAGTAGGGAGGAAGAGAACAGGAACTACTGACACTAGCTTCCAGCTGGCATTTCCAAAATGAACAGCCTAATTTTCTGTCTGGCATTCCACTGGAAAGTCAATGTGTTTTTCATGGGAAAAATTGACATTTTTATTCTAGCCATGAACGTGGGGGCAGTACCCCCTCGGTGCTCTTAGTGATTCAGGCACGTGTAATGGCCATATTCATCCATATTCAGTTGTACATCCTCAGTTCCCTTCCTTTCTTGATAGCTGTGTACATCCCATCAGGCTTACAAGACACCCATCCACTTGGCTGAGTTTGAGCTCCTCCCCCGCCCAGATTACCACAATTAACTATTTTTGAGAGTACTGACATGCAGTAGGCAGCAGAGGACACCTGCTTGAATTTGGCCCTTTATTTTGAGAAAGTCAAGCAAACAAACAGCTCTATAACGAGACTTCAGAAGTCTTCCATCTGCTTCATTCAATTTTCTCTATCACTGTGCTGCTGTCCTGGAGGGGCAGACACATCTGCATGTCTTTCTGTCACCCACATTTCTCTCTCACATCTGCATTTCCCTCTCTAGTGAGACAGGTTACTTTTCAGTCCAAACTAAATTTCCATGTGTTCTGTAAGTGACACTTCTAATTAAATCTCCCTCATTTATATTCCCTGCTTCTCCTTGCATTTTAGGAAGCAGAGAAACACAAGATGGTCTCTACTGGTATTTCTTTTTCTGCTGCCAGAAACACTGCTGGTTTTCTCTGCCCAGAAAGTAAACCTTTTACAAAACCCCCTGATTTTGCCTAGTGGAAGCTGTTTTGCATTCAGAAACCCAACCAATTACTAAAACTAACCATAACTATGGGTGCATTTGTGGGCAGGGCACTCAGAGCAAAAAAACCCCATGAAAATAATTTGAAGTAAAAACAGATGTAGTGATTAGGAGATATATAAAGTAATTTTCCTACAAAAATTCTCAGCAAAGTATTTTTTTGAATGGCACATCCCTGTATTAAACCAACATACAAATTTTTTCTTGTCATCTTTTTATGCCCTACACCATGTATGTGGATTAAAAGTAAAACTAAGTAGTCTATTTGGAAAACACAGTTTCACAATGCCAACCAGACACAGTTTCTGGAGCCATTTCTCCTTTACTGACACGGCCTTTGCTTCAATGTACAATTTAACTTCTGCAGAAGAAGGAAGAAAGTATACTCCCTTCTGTGTTGGTCATGAGAACAAAATTATTTCCATATTATATTGTTAGCGTGACTGTAATAAATGTTGATAGTTTTGCCTGAAAAAAGGAAGAAAAAAAATAAAGAGGCTGTGGAAAGACATTTTTACATGGATGTCTCAGCCCTGATTAAATCCACTTCAGCCAGTTAAGTGCACAGATAAAAGATGCTGTTGTGCCACCAGCACTCAACCCTAATGTTTCCAAAGCAGTTGGACAAATTCACAGATATAAAACCCAGGGAGAACATTAAAGGCAAAGCCACCAGCAGGTACCACCAGTAGACACCTGGGCCACAAGCTGCTGGCATCTGAAAAGGCATTGCTTTGTGCTTGGTGGGTTTTTATGCTCCTACCTTGGCCAACAGCAGGTCAGCCAAAAATCTCCTTAGCCAACAGCTCCTACCTTTGCCAACAACTTTAGCTTGGTCCAGTGTAGCCACCTGCATATTTCAAAGGATTTTCAACTACTGCGAGCACTGGCCAGCTCTGGAAAAACTTCCTAGAGAAGCAGGACCTTACCCCTCACCTTGACTTCTGCTTTCAGAAGGACTGGGTTTTAATTTATGCACAGGACACAGAACCATTTAGGGTAGGGCTCCTTGTGCCCAGCAAAAGCAATTGCCACAGTCCTACTATGGACTGAGTCTCTGGGATTTTGATGGAGTTATTCTCCTCCATCACAGAAGGAAATCTCAAGGCCAGCTTTCTGACACACAGGTCTTTGATCACCCTCAACATATGTAACCCTAAAAAGATGAACTGGCAGCACCAATCCCTAATCCACTGGGATGATGTTTCATGTCACATTCTCATAGCTGCCCAGAACATTGCAGGTTATGGCTCGTGCCTGAGGCTGGGGAGGAGCAAAACAGAGACAGGGACTGAGCCACTACATGAAACATCTATCAAAGTCCCAAGCACTTCCCTGAATTATTTAGGTACTTTCCTAAAATACCAGTGTTCTGCTTTCAAAAGAAAGACATCATGATTTTTTTAACACTTCTGAGTCTCTTAAATTTTGTATTTTTTGAGTGCAGGGATGCAAAAAGGGGATAAAGACCAACTTCCCCAGCACCTTGCATCTTCCACACCACCCATCTACCACAGCACCAGCAAGCTCTGGGTTAACAATTCAGAACCCAACTTTCTTCCAAATTCAACTTCCTACAATCTTCTCTTTCTAGTCCAGCATGCTAGTGACCCCAAACATCATTTTTCACTCTTGTATTTTTCCTGTACCACTGCTGCATGTTAATAAACACATCTCCTGGGTGTTTCTCCCGGCCACTGCTAGAGACAACCTGAACAACCTGCCACTGCCTTCAAATAGAGGCTCCCAATTGACATTAGCAGGAATTAGAACCAGCTGGAAATGACTTTTCAAAAGTCAAGCATCTCATTTAAACAAAACAAAGAAAACAAAGCAAAGCAAACATCTCCTGAAAAAAAAATCCCAAAGCTAATGAGACTTGCATTTTGTTTTGCCTTCAGCACAAAGCATTTGCCCTGCATGAGGTTTTCCATGGCTTCTCCCTGCAGATGATCCCAATGAAGAGGCAGCTGATGAAGGTGACCCTGTTCTTCCAAAGGACAGATGCAACAGAGCATGGATCTGATAGACCTCAATATGGATGGCTTAATTAACACCAGATGTCCCTTTTATGGGAGAAATAGTTGCTAAAAAAAAAATCTCTGACGAGATGCTGGTGGTATTTCCTAGCAGCCAACACTTACCTCCGTGCTGTGTGTGTATCTCCAGCAGGCAGCTGGGATCAATCCGCAAAAGGCCAGAGCAAAACAGAAAAATCCCTGAGGATAAAGAGGAAAGATACCAACAGTTACAACCTGGGGAGGAAAATAACCATTTGCAAACATAATCAGGACATATTTAATATGCTTGTTTGAGCAAGTGGCATTCAAGTTTAAGCATTACCTTCTTTTAATATCCCTCATAATGTCAGTTACTTAAAAGAAAATAGATGGACAATAATGTGATTCTCCATCAGGAGTCCTCTGATTATACTGTGGCCAATTGAAGAGTTTGACCAGAAAAACAGGCAGCTTCCTGCAGAGCAGTTAATCTGTTCTGCCCAAGTTCCCATTGGACAAAGAAAAGGAGGTATAAAAACACTATATTTACAGTACGCTCCTCTTCTGCTGCAGAACTGTGCTCCAGAATAGCATCTCCTTACTCACGGAATTCAATCCCCTGCATTTAAAACTTGGCTATCGGCTTCAAAGAGGGTAAAACCCACACAAACAGTCCATAAAGAAGCAAATAACTGGGATAGAGAGAAATCAACCTGCTCTGGAAGAGGAGCTGGACTTACTCTGTGAGGAAGGTGGCAGCTGCACAGCCAAGCTGCCTTCCTTAGATCAGCACCATCCTAAGTTAGACAAGAGGATGACAGAAATATAATCAAGGCCAGAAACTGACCCTGAAATGTCTAAACAATAACAGCAATGATGCAGGAGGTGGCTTGACTTTTGTCTTCTTCCCTAGGCTTGCAGAGCTGGAAGTTACATACTTTTGTTTTTACTTGAACAAATCTGGACCAAAAAAACTCACACACCCTGATATAAAAAGCAATCGCCTGCTGTGACAGCTGGACCAAAGGATCTTGTTCACATTAAAAAAAAAAAAAAAGGAAGGAAAAAGTGCCTATAAAGTGTTTGAAGGCTAAATGGGCTCATTAACTATGAATCCACAGCTTAGTCTTGGAATGACAAAAGATGATGAATAAGCATCAGTTGAAAATTAATGCCCTTACAAGTTTTTCCTTGAAACTGTGCCTCTTTCAACACAACAGTATGTGGGAAACTTACCTAGCTGACTGCACCTTATTTTGATTTCTATTTTTTTTTTCTATGACTGTTTTCATTTTATGATACAGCAGAAATAACTTGAAAAAGTTTAAGTCTTTTATGAAATTTTACCAAATTCAAGCTTAAGAGAGGAAGAACATTGCTTCTACCCGTTCTGCTTCACAAAAAATTTTGTTTAAAAGATACAGTTTAAAAAAAAAGCTCCAAACTCATGCATAAGCAGCAAGAAAGGAAAATGTGTTCCTTCAAATCCTGGAAATGAAAGTGAATGTGCCAGTAAACTCCTTTTGCTGGCTTTTGTCCATCTGCACTGTTTCTCTGCCCTTTCTGGGGACTTTGCTCCTGGAAAAAGATTGCCACTGGTATTCACCACTTTTTTGGGGGCCGCCTTGTTTCAGGCTCTGCATCAGACACTGGGGAAAACCCTGGTAACAGCTCTTACAAAAAATATTTAATTATGTATGTCCAGTCTCTCCTTTCATTTATTTTTTTGGCAGCTGCCTTGCCATATAGCTGATGAGATCACTCGTTGCCTTGCTAGGAGCTGAAATGAGATTACAGAGGACCCTAAAGGAGATGAGAGTAAAAGTCTGATCAAATGCTAACATGACAAGGGGGTTACAAGTCATGAAGATGTGGAAGGGCTCACAGGGCAAGAAATCACAGACCAAAACCCAGCTGGAGGGGGGGTTCAACCCCTGCAGGTACAGCACAAACTGGAGGGAGGAAGTGAGGTAGCACAGGCATGTCAGGTTGTTTGTCGGTAGGACCAGACCCTGCATTTTGCACTGCCTCCAGCAACTTTCCCACCAAACAAATAGCATTTTCACCAAAATCAAGTTCAAAGACAAAAAAAAATTTAAGAAAAAAAATTAATCAGATGGAAAAAACAGGACTGAGAGCAATGTGAGCACTCTTCTGCATATCATTCCACTAAAGTTATAATGGAGGGGACCTACCATGAACCCGGAGAGTGTGAACAGGGTGCCAGTGACAACCCAGATTTCTTCCCCTGTGCTTTCCCTTCCTTCCCCCACCAGCTCCAGTACTTACAACATCTCTCTGGGGCCAGAACACCCAGCAGATTAAAATCCTCCTTCTTAGCTTCCCTTTTTCATCTCTACCCCACGTCTCAGTCCTTCATGTTCAGCGTCAGCTCTCCCTTTATTTCTGTTTGGTTTCTCTGGGAATAGCAAGATGCAGCCCCTTGGGAAGCTCCCCCTCCATCCAGCTGGTGCACAGCAATTACATGGCTCCGAGAACATCTTATACATGAATTATAACCAGCTTTTTCCCTTCCCAGCCAAAAGGCTTTTGGAAGAGCAACTTTCTAATTACATTAGAAGACATTTGGAGGAAAAAAGAAAAAGGCAACGTGCAGTTTGCATACAAAATGTGGAAGGTTCACCATCTCCCAGACCCTTGGAGCTCCTCAGAGCCAGCCACAGGCTGCTGCCTGCTCCCTTTATGAGAGACAGCCACATCAGCCCTGTGGAAGGCTGTCACCAGGCAGACATCAGTTACTCTTTTATGAATGACCTTGTTTCCATCCTTGCTGGAAGGAGCAATTTCTCTTCCACAGACTTGGCAGAATCTGCAGGAACAGCACCCTGTCTGTTGGCTGGTGTTTCTTTTAATTCACCTTTCTGATGCTTCTCCTTTGGTGAAGGGGGTCAGCTTTGGATGAGGGAAGGATCCTTTAGCTCAGACCGGGTTCTGTAGCTCTGCCAAACTCCCACACTTCCAGGGAAGGAGCCGACCTCTACCTTGCTCTCCTCCAGATGCTTTTTGATGCTGCTGTGGTCACTGCAAAGGCCAGCTCCCTGCCAGACTGCAGAACCCAAGGGCAGGGAAAGGGGGAGCAAACTTCAGATTGCATCCATCAGGTTGTGTCCCTCCCTGCCTGCCTGAGTTCATCTAAAAGCACACAATGTTTTTGCCCTTGCACAGAGCAAACACGAGGCAGTGACATCAGTTCGAAAGAGGAATCTGTCCTCAGCACCAGCTCTGCCACTGGCACACAGATGCCTCACTCAGAAACGTTGCTTTGTAAGAGAGAGCACAGAAGGCAGATTAAATTAGAAAGAAAGACGCTGAAGTGTGCGGCAGTGATATTAAGGATCCTCTACACGCTGGCCTACACCTGGGTATAATAAAGCAAACAGCCTGTGCTGTGTGCTGGCCCTACTAGCTCATCAATCTTGGTGAAAAACTGGGTTATACCAGGCATTTACTGAGGATTTTTCCACTGAATTTTTTTTGGAACATCTGCTCCATTCTGAACACAAATTTTCCTCTATACAAGTCAGTAGGCTGTAAAGTTCAGATGTGAGAATTTCAGCTGGGATATTATGGTTGGCATGTTGCTTGTTGCTCCCTGTTTTTTCTTTTCTTTCCCTTTCTCTGTCTGACCAGGTAACAACACATGATGCTTTAAACCTCACCGGTACCAGAGTCTTTCCTTTGTACAAACAGCACTAGGAAAAACGCTGTTTTCTTTCCTTTTCCTCCTCTTCAATAGCAACATGACTTCCAGGGGCTGTGAGAGCTGCAGGATATTAACATTCATGATGGGCAATGGATCACCAGAAAGCAGGGTTTGCCTCAGCTGGAGGACAGTCAATAAGCCTGTTGCTATTCTCTCTGTTTGCAAGGAGCTTCAGGGGTAATATTCCTGGATTTTAGAACATAATTTTTTATCCTTAAATTCTCAATTACTTTCTTGGAACCAGCTTCCTCACAAGCAGCAGTGGATGCACAGTAGCAGCTGTCTGGTCTTATGATGCTGCTAATGCAGCTACAAGACAATCTCCTAAGACCTGTGTGCCTAAACCAGTTTGACCTGTTCTGGTTTCTAACCACCGTGCAGCCATTACTGTTATTAGAAAAGCACCACTAAGGCCCACAAAGACCAGAGACCCCTCCTCTGTAGGCATACAAACCTCCAGATAGCCTGGCAGCATGAGTATATATAATATAAACAGAGAAAAAAATGCTCCTGTAAGGCCATCTGCATCCTGGTCAGCTTTTCCCCAGGGTGGCTGGTTTACCAAGTGGCATTGTGGTGGACTAGCCACATCGATGCAGACATGCCCCAAGCATGGCTCAGTTTCCTGGACAGCCACAGATATCAGGCAAATAGTCTGGTGTCTTCCCTCTTTGATTAAAGAGTGAATTAAAAGGTCTTCTAAATAAGACACAATCTATGCAGGGAGGAAAAGTCCTTTAAAATCAATAGTGGGGAAGATGAAAGAGCCTCTATTGCAGAAGGAGGAAAAAAGCTCCAAGCAGCAGGGCTGATTGCTCCTGTGAGCTACAGCCCAGCAGGGATCAGCAGAGCTGGACGACACACTGACGAGTTTTGGGGCCCCCCCGGGCCAAACCCCACTCCTGCCAGCGATCACACCTCGCTGCAGCCGTCAGGGCTGGCTCTCCCTGCCTTTGCTTCTTGCTGGCAGATCAGAGATTACATGTGTGCCCTGGGAGTGGGAAATGGGATGAAAACAAGCAGAGAACTAGGCCTTGGTGGAAGATACGGTTGGGAGGGGAGGGGGCGATTTACAGGAATAGGCAAAGCCTCCCCTGTGTAATTTAAGACGCCGATGAGCTCCTTGAACGACTTGGAGCCGAGAATACTGTTAACTGGTGGCCAATTCTTGGGTGTCTCCCAGGGCTCCCCTTAATTCCCGAGGGCTGGGGACGTGCCACGATCCCGCAGGGGTGACGGGGGCTGCCCCCGTTCCCGGCGCGTTCCGCAGCATCTCCCGGAGCGGGCGGGGNGGAGGCGGCGGAAACGGGACTTAAGGGCAGCCAAGAGGTATCCCGTTATCCCTTCTCAGAGCAGCGTGGCATGACGCCACGTACCACAGCCGCGGGGAAAGCACCTCGCACCTTTCCTCTGCTTCCCGCAAGGCTGCGATACCGTGACTTCCCTGCAAAGCTGCCATCAGGGGTCCAAAATAATGACGGCTA
Organism: Vireo altiloquus; assembly: GCA_013396875.1. Lineage (NCBI taxonomy): Eukaryota > Metazoa > Chordata > Aves > Passeriformes > Vireonidae > Vireo > Vireo altiloquus. Next base: position 124,278 of record VZRF01005026.1, on the reverse strand, counting down.
CATCCTCCACCCACTCTCCCCCCCACTCTGTCTCCCCTCTTCCCCCCTTCCTGCCCCCTCCCTCCAAAGCTGTGGAATCTAAAGACAAGCCAACAGGATGCACTAGGAGCCACAAAAATAAATACCCAGTTTGAGCGTTCTGCCAGCCAGAGATTTCTTTGGTGGGCAGGGCTTGGCTGTGATAGCTCAAACCAGCTGGGCTGGGGGAGATGATGGGTGGCTGGAGGAAAGGATCACCCATGTTATAGTGTGAATGGAGAGCAGCACCGTGTGGCCCTTGGACAGTACTCTTTGGACAGCAGCTCTGGAGTTCACTCAGTATATGCTGGCACTCTATCACTTCAGGATATGGCTATGATTGTAACAGCCTGTTCTATGGAGTGGCATGCCCCAAAGTATACCAGAGAGTAAGGCAACAAATAAACATTTTAGAGAAGTTAGACTGTATCTCCAGGCAGCCATGACATTCTCCACTGATCTGTACATACCCATCTGTTGGTTTAGATGTGGTAATTGCAGGCACACATTAAAGACACTTCAGCAAAAGACAGGGGATTTACACGCATTCTGCTAAAGGTATTCATGGGAACTCGGGCCCCTTTGGGCATCTCAAACAGAGAAAGGAAGATGGCATATTGAGAAAGTGAAAACATTAATTTCAGTGGCTGCTTTGCACTGAATTTTAAGGTGTCAGCTTCTCATTTCTGCCATCAGTATCATTTCCCCCAATTACATAGATTAGATAAATCTCTTTAATCCCCGTGCATGACAGCAATGCACTATATAATTATTTTATATTAAACATTATTTCATGCTCAACAACCTACCTGTTAACTCCTGCCCTTCACATGGGAAAACATGCAGTGAGCAGCACTTTACCACTCATCCTACCAGCCCCAAGGCTGGAAGCTGCTCTGTGCAGACTAAGCCCTACATTCAGGCTCTGTTTTAAATGGAGCTGAGATCACAGTCCAGTTTACTACTGCCAACATGATCCAGGCCCAAACAGGCACTTCGCTGAGGATGATGGAGAGAAGAAAGGGGGAATTTCAGCTCTTTTGCTACCTTTCCTTGTAGGTCCAGCCCAAATTCCCCATGCCTGCTGCCATATTTTGTATGCCTTACACCACCCCTGTGGCAGATGTTTGCAGTGATGGGGTGAAAGATTTGAGCTAGTTTGCTGTCACAAGTCAGGGGAGCCATGTGACACTCAAAATCATACTGCTAAGGTTTCCCCACACAAACCATGTGTTGACTTGCTGTGGAGAAAAAAAATACCCTGGGATTGTCATCACTGTAGTTGCTTGGAAGATTAGCACCTCCCCTCTGAAAGCTGCATATACAGGACCTTGGCGAAAGAAACTAGGCACAGAGTGATGCAATCCTCAGTCTGAAAAGCTCTGCAAGGTCATGCTTTTTGAAAAATGTCCCCTTGCAGCACAAGGTGGAACAGCATGACCTCCTTCCCCAGGCATGCATTCTCCCAGGCATAAGGTAACACAGCCCCCAGCACCACACGGTAAGGGGGCCAGCCCCAGGTGCAAAAAGCCCCTCCCAGCCAGTCCCTGTGGGTATGGATACGCACCATGGCGGTGAGACGCTGCGATTCCCGCACCGTGGCAGCAGAGCTCAGCAGGGCTGCCAGGATCAGGGCCATGCTCAGGCAGATCCCGCAGTAGAAAGCTGGAAGGAAGTTAGACATGGGAGCTATGGTCAGATGCCAGAGGCCTAGTCTGATGCTTTCATCCAGAGAGGGGCCAAAAAGTACATTTTGGGGAGCTGACCACAAATGACCAGGTTGCAGAACTGAGTCTTTTCTGTAATTTATTTAATACCCCCCATCTGTGTGTGCTTTACTGTGTATGTCTGGCAGGGCTGTAAGCCTCTGAACGGTTCCCACAGCTCCAGCAGAGTGAAGCAGCCTAAAATGTTGTTGGTCCACCCAACAGACCACAAGCTGCCAATTATTTCAGCATTCTGATAAGGATCCCCCTGAATGGGGGGTGCTGGTGTGCAGCAGCTGTCCCACGGCCCCTATCGGGACTCCGGGCACTGCTAATCTGGTGCAACACTCACCCTCTGGTTTCCTCCTGGCTCAGGCAGGATCATGGCCAGTACCCCAGGGCAGGGCTCAGGCACCACAGCGCTGCAAAGGGCTTTGCTACCCTAACCATGCCGAGGCAGTGCTTGCAAACATGGCAAGTGGAAGCGTTGCTGGGAGATGGGTGGCTGGGGTGGGAGAGCCTGCAAAGCTGCAGTCACTGCCAATATATAACTCCTTCATGTGTAGGAACACGGAAGGAATGTACCTTAGCTTTGGACTAACATAGTTTTTACACCTGCCTTGTTAAACTGAAACTGAGAACCAGGATCTCAAGAGGGTATAAGCCCACAGCACAGCTCTGGAGAAGCAGCAGATGTAAGTGCAGCAGAGGTGAGCAGGGCATTTTAGTATCTGGGCTATCTTTGCTCTAGCCTTCTGCCTGAGACTCAGTTTATACTTCTCCCTTGTGAAAGCAAAAATACCCCACATTTCCTCAAAAAACTCTAGGTGCTGCCATGCCTTTCTCCTCCCAGCCTCAATTTTCTATGTTCTCCTTCAACTCCTGCAGTTCCTCTCGCCATGCTCCCAGTCTCCTGCCAGCCCCAGTGCACTTTTAGTGACTGAGGAGTTCCTCCTGAGCTCTTACCTCAGCACAGGGACAGAATGGGGACGTAGTGAAGAGAGGAACAGGTGGAAACAGAGAGGCACCTGAGCACCCCGTGCTCCCACAGTATCCTTTGGTTACAGGCACATGGGTCTGATATGGGGAAAGACAGTGCCTGTGGGATTGTGTTACTCCTCATGCATCCTCCAAAAACCAGCTCCTTCCTCCTCTTGAGATACCCCTGCATCTTCTTGAATTGCTTTAGGGAATTTTGCAGCTCCTGGTATTGCCAAAGGTCTCTCTGGGATGTGACCACAACATACCTGTGTGGTGGATGACTCTGTAGGAGTTGTTGTCCAGGGAGACATTGCTGATGAGGGTGAAACGGAGACCGTAGTGGGTGACTGTGCTCAGCGTGGCAATGGAGAGCCCCAGCAACTAGAAAATAAGGATTTCAGGAAGGGATTTACAAGGCAGCAGCTCTGGCTGGGTGCATACAAAGGTTTGAGGTGTATCTGGATACTCCTGAGCCCCATGCAAATGCATACAGCCTGATCATCCAGAGACCGTCACAAGTACCCCAAAATGCACAAAAAAGGACAAACCCCAGACACTTAAAAATACTAAAGCTGTTTTTCTCCCTTGCATAATGAGTGCATGTGAAACTGTGCAGCCCACAGTCTCTTGGCCAGTGCTCATGGATTAAATTCCCATCACATGAAGAGAACTGAGAGGATTGATGCCCTTGCAGCACACCTGTGCAATGTCACCCCACTCTGCAGACTGCACACCTGTGGCTGTGAGGGCTGCCAACTTCAAGAATGGTTTTGGGCAGGGGTGAGGTTCTCTGCTTTGCTCTTCGCAATGGCAGTCCCATTGCCTGCTGTTGGCTCTGTTTCCTATGGTAGAGGGCAAAGAACTGAGCCCTGTACTACTCTAAGTTGTCTGTGCTGGCTTCTAAGAACTGAGCCCTGTACTACTCTAAGTTGTCTGTGCTGGCTTCTGTCTCTGTAAGGTGTTGCTGGCCTGTTTCTGTCCCACCCCTGAGAGCACTGGTATGCCTAAGGCACAGAGTAACTACTAGCACATCATCCATGATGCCCAGAGTGAGTCTGGGTGATGGAGAGGGGACGTTTTTGATGGGACCTGGCTCTAGAGCAGGGCTTCTTGCAGAATGACTGGTGGCAGAGCTAGGACAAAGGCACCAACAGCAAAACCAGCTCCAAATCTAGTGTAATAAACCTGGAAAGTACAAAGTGTAAGGCCACTTCTAGCTCCTAAGATAAGGCTTCATCATTTTGTGCCTTTACAATATGGAAACATGAGGCAGCTATACCTGTGTCAAATGTGACAGTGCAATCTCAAAATAATCCCCCACTGTGTGACATTTTCTAATAGCTTTTGCTGAGGCTTACAGTCTCAGAGACTAAATCCACCCAAACCATAGCATTTTGTCTAACCTAATTTGTGGCACCTTCTGATCCTTCAAACTGTGCATTACTGCATATCTTGACCCATGCCCAGCAAAATATTAAGTGCAACACCAGTTAGCTCAGATTTCTGAGAAACACCAGCCTAAAATACTCTCAACAGCAAGAATGTGATTCTAACCATCCACAGCGGCTGTGCCTTAATGTCTCCTCTAAACATGCTTGGTACCAATCCTCCTTTCATTTCCTCCAAATGGCACATTCTGCTATTTGGAAGAGAGAACCACCTTACAGCCACTGCAGTCTTGAAATACTGAAATTTGGGAAAACTACAAACTTCATTTGCGGCCAAAAATAAGGTATTACCTTTTAATTACACTCTTAACATGCCACCCACCCTCTTTGAGCTAAATACAGATTATTATTATTATTGCTGTTGTTATTATTATTATAAGCTGGCAAGTTTTGATGAAGTGAAAATGCAACAAGAAGGCAAGACAGACAAGTCGAACCATCCAGGAGAAGTGTTCTCCAGTTTCCACCATTTCCCATCAGCTCTGACAGCAGATGTCCAAAGACTCCCCTTGAATTTGCTTAAAAAGCTGATAAAAAGAGTCCCTGGAATTGCTTTCGCTTTGTGGTGCTGATCCACAGGTTTCTCACACACACTTCCACCAAAGCCTTGTGGTTTCATATCCTCACTGATCCCACCTGCAGTCGACCACCCTCCCAGCAGCAAGCATGACTGCAGCAGGTCCATCCTCTCTCTTTTGTTCCAAGGAGACAGGAGAAAATATCATTTTGCTGAAAACCACCCATTCCGCCAGCAGCAACCTTTTCTTTCTCCTTAGAGGCAGCAGCTGAGTTGTGAAAGAGCTGCAGTGGTGTGACAGCCCTGAAAAACCAGAAGTCTGTCAGAGGAGGGGGATGATGCTGGTGGCCAGCGATAACCGCCCATGGTGCAATGATAACTCAGGCAGTTGGCTGTGCTTGCCCTCCGCCCGCCAAAAACAGAACGTGGGAAAACCATCCCCTCTCGGAGCGGGGATGGCAAAGGCAACTGTTCACCTTGGTTCTGCAGAGATCCCCCCAAACCTGCCTGCTCACCATGACACAGAGGCTGGTCACCAGCAGCTGGCACTTGGTGGTCCTCATCCCGCACCTCAGTCCCATGGCAGCTTGTCCCCAGAGAGAGCTGGCAGTTGGTCCCTCCAGATCTTGATAAAGCCTGGGTTTCCACCAAAGGGAGGCATGGCCACAGCGGGGCCTCTCAGGAAGTGGAGTCCCCACCACGTGCCGATGCACCTCCTCCTGCCTGATAATTAAATCCTGTTTAGGGCAGTCACCTTCTGAATAGGCTCTCAGTCAGCTGCGGTCAGCTCCCACACAGCCAGCTGGGAAAGAAGGAAAGGCACACGGAAAAACAACCTTTCATGGAGTTTGGAACAAAGCTTTAAAAAAAATTTTAAACTGTGCAATGAATAGTCAATGTCAAAATATCCTGGTTTTGACCTTCACTGGGATGCAGTTTTGCTTAATGAACATTGTTGGTAACATTTTTTTTTTATAATCTGCACAAACAGTATTTTGGGGAAAAGTCTAAGAAAAGACTATCAAAAAAACCCCCAAAACCCTGTTGTTTAAAGAAGAGATCAACACCTCCTCCCCCCCAAAACAGATCTCTGTAAGTCTTCTCTCCCCATGTAAAACCACCACGTGGCAATAACCTTTGGCTGAGTCTCTATTAGACTTTGCTTTTGCAGATGAGGGGGAAAAAACACATTTGGTAGTATTTTATTCAGGAAAATGGCCATATGGAAATATAACCCCCTGCTTAGGAGACCCTCACTTTCCATGGACATTTTAACTCTGTCCTTTCCCCTCTCCTAGCTCTGAAGACTCCATGGACTCACAGCTGCAGAAGACTCATGTGATTTCTGGTCTTCAAAACTGGCTGTCTCCTGGATGCGTGTTTCTTAAAAGTAAATCACAAAGAAGCCTAAGGAATGATCTGGCCAAAGTGAGCCTGAATGACTGAGTTCCTTAATCATCCTTAGTTTTGGAACCAAACTGGTGGAAAACAGGTGAAACAGAGTAATGAAAAATAATTGCACTCCCTCCAGGTGGCAAAAAAAGGGAGTAAAAAAGAAAACCATCCCACAATAATAACTGCAGTTACAGGAAGATGACAAAGAAGGAGGAGGAGAGGAGCGAAAAAAGGAAGGAACATGCATTTTGTAAAGCAAAGAGAAGAGAAAGCAAGTTGCACAAAGCCATGAGCACAGGAAAAAGCATGTCATGATTTTCTGACTACATCACTAGCTTTCTTGCAAGCTTTCCTGCAGATCATCTTGGTTGCAGCCTTCCAAGACACCAGTGAGAACTGCCACAGCCAGTGCCAAAAACATGTGTCCCTATGGCTCACAGATCCTTGCCCTGATGCCCAGGAGGAGACACTGAGGTACCCATGTGCAGACAGAGACCTTCCTCCTCTGGCCACCAGCCAGGGACCATCTGAGGAAAACCAATGGATGGACAGCAGGGCAGGAGGGCAGTGGGGAGAGGACAACAGGCTGGTGAGGCAGCTGATGCCAAGCCACCCACATTCAGGAGCAGGACCCCCGGGAACAGATCAGACAGGGAAAATGCCTTATAAAACGCTGTCAGAGTTAGGATTGCATCTGAATGCAGAACTGTGGGCACCCATCATTTGTTCTGATACTAGAGGACAGACGGGGGTGTTGTCACCTGCATTTCCAAAGTGAAGGATCCCTTGTACAAAGGCAGCAGAGCTGGTCCACCCGTGAAGTTACAGGTTAAATCTGGAAGGGCTGCAAGAAGGCATAAGCACAGCTCTGCGTGTAACACCAAGCCCCATCAGCCCGGCCAAGAGCGACAGTCACCAAGCCGTGTCACCTGCCCTGAGCACACCCGGAACCTGTTTCACAGCGACGGACAGGGAAAAAACCATGGAACCCATCTTCGTTTCCTCCTAGACCCCAGTTCCTTCCCCAGTCCTAAACGACTGCCACCGCAGAGAGACCTGCGCGAAGCCAAGTCTCACACTAGAGGTCCCCACAGGCCAGCAGAACCCTTTCCCGAAGGGCGGGATGATCGACGTGGGCTTCCTGAAGGGCATTTCCCTCCCCACTTCCATAAAGGTCTCCTCAGTTCCTGCAGAAGCCTCGCAACTCACCTCAGGCCCACCTGCGAGGTCCCAAAATCGTCATTTACACACCTTGCAAGGGCTCCTGGTCTTCCCACAAAATACGTTCTACCTCCTTTTGTGTCCAGCCATAAAAACGGGTACCTTCACTGTCACGGAGCTCTGAAAGCAGGTCTGTAACTTTAAACACCTGGGTTTAAACAGCTGCTCCCTCTGTTTTGGTCGAAAATGCCAGTTTCTGAGTAGCTCGCCCACGTCTTCTGATGCTTTTCCCACCTGCAGCGCTTGGTGCTCTCCCTTAGTACCTGTTCCCTCCACTAACTGCTCTGCCTGCTGCACTCAGGAATGGAGGGATTCTTTTGCTGTTTCTCTTTCTTCTCTCTTACTCTCTATCTCATACAGGTATGCCTTGAATGCCTCCTGTGTGGGACAGAGCATATGTGGATTTCTAACATCAAAAAAATAACAAGAGCAAAAGGAGTTGCTCCCTCACCCTCCCAAAAAAGGCAAAAGAAAGTCACTCCCTCACCCAAAAGAAAGCAGGAGCATCAGCAGAGCTGGGATATCAAGAGGTTGGGCTGTAACTGAAGGAGGCAAATTTGGCACATGGAAGGGCACTGCTGAAGGGAGCACAGGGGAAGTCTGTTCATCTTACCTGTGCCCATCAAAAAGGCTATCTGTGCAACACTTCACATTCTATGGGATTAAACTTCCCCTGGGTGCCCGGTTGCTGGCACACACCTGCCTCAGCAGGCATACACCTAACTCTGCCCAGGAAGCACTGGTGAGAAGCAGGATATCCCCTCAACCTCATCCCAGTGGGAAGAGAGGCAGGGCTGGTGGCATGCCAGGGAACCACCCTCAAAGCCAGCATGTGGGCTGGATGGCAGCATGGCTTTTCCAGCAAGATTCGGCCTCCTGCCCACCCTGGCAGGTTTTATTGATTGGTTCCCTTTGCAAGAGCACAACTTATCGCTCCCAAAAGCGGTGCAAAAACCACAGGTGGCCACAGCTCCTGTCTGTGGCTTCCTCCCTTATCTCTGGTTATCTGTTGGAGCACAGAAAGATGGTAGTGAGTCTGAAAATACACCAGGGAGCACAGGTGCTCTCTTCTAGCCTTGTGGCAGCTTGCAGATGTCTGTTATAAAAATATACACCAGCATCCCCAGCTGCATGGGTCTCAGAAGGATGTACCACCTCATCCAAAAGGGAAGGATTGATTTTAAAAAGGGAGCAAAGCCAGATAATATTTTTTTGCAAAGCTATAAACTCCCAACCCTCTTCTGAGCTGGAGGGAAACAATGCCGACTCTGTCAGAGGGATGTTCTAAAAGAGCTGGGGGATTTGATGTGTTAATGCTGCATGGGATGAATTTGGGACACTAAATACAAATGGAGAAGAAGAGGCTGAATTCATGCTGGTTCTTTCTTGACATCCACTTTTCTGGCTCTCACTCCATCAGTGCAGCCACTAGTGATGTAATAGCAGCACCTCAGCCTCAGCTGCTTGAACTCTGTCGAGGCAGCAGGGAAGAGAAACTTCCCCCTTGGCTTTGGGGTACTGCTACTCATGCTCTTGAGAAAGGATGGGCTGGAAGTAAGGAAGAGGATGTCACCCAGGAGCCAAAAATGCACCCATCATCTGGGCAGGACACTCCTGTGCCTGGTCCCTGCTGCCTCTCAGGAGCCTCCTCCTTTTCCAGCCCATAGCACCATTAGGGAAAATACCTCTCCTCCACAGGAGAAAGCAGCTCCAAATGTGTCAGATTTACAAGTGTCAGTGGCTCAGCCCATTTGGTCCCTCAGCTACTGCCCGTAACACGGCTGGATTCACCCTAAAGCTCGCTTGTAAATAAAACATGTCCATATCAAACTGCACCACAGCCATAGGGGTGGTAGAAGCCAGGGAGACCTCACAGCCTGCGTCTGCCTTCCCAGGCACATCACAAGGATGCATTGTAAAGGCTGCTTAGCATTCATAAAAGCACATACACACAATCAAAGCAAAAAATCAACTTTTAAACCCGGGGCCATCTCTTTTCAAGAAAGGAAAGAGAGGAGAAAAGGGGGAGGTGCTGGGTTTTGCCAAGCTTCAGATGCACCACACAACTCCATTGTGAAGGGAAACAAGGCTGGCTGGAGGCTGCCTTGGAGGACACGAAACCAGAGAGAAATCATAATATCTCCAAAGCACCTTTTTACTTATTATTATTATTTTCAAAGTGTGTCTCAGAAATCCTCTAGTGATTCCTAGGCAATTTGAAATTATTATAGGTGAGCAAATAAAATGTCAGAAGAGTTATTAAAAATAGTTCATCAAGCCAGAGAAAGATTACATTGGAAAAGAGCATAAGCTGAAGACAGGGAGTTCCCTGCAAAGAATAAACTCAGATGAACTTCTTTCTCCACTGAAAGAACTGTACTCATAGCTCTAAAGCACACTGCCATACTCAAACAAAATTATTTTTTCTTTTTCACATGCTATCTAATTGCAAACCATAACTACCCAGGAGCCAGCTGTGCAGGTGATAGACCTGAAGACACAATGCAAGCCCTGCTCCACCTAGCCCTGCTCCTGGTAAAACCAGTGTGAGCACTGGCAAATGGGCTCACCAAGAACAAAGCTGCTCAACTGCCCATCGCTTTTTATTCCTGACGTACATCCTCTCAAGCTTTATTGCAACAGGACCTCTATTGCTTTCCACTGGAGTCCAGAAAGTTTTGGAAAAATACCCTAAAAAGCCTATGTCAGCTGCCTGTAACACATGGGTGACACCAGGACTGACCCAGCACCTCACCTGCAGCCTTCCTTCTGACACATGTGCCAAGTCAGGGGCAGCGCTTTGCTCTCACCTTTGGCAGGTGCAAGAAATAACATGTAGTGTCAGAGGCCCTTTCCAGAGGCCCTTTTTCCTTCTCCCTAAGCATCGTTTGGCCACCTTGCAGCATACTGGCCAAAGCTACATGGGGCTGCAAGGTGTCCACACCAGCCATGCAGTTGTCATTTTTGCCTTCCCTGCTCCAGGAGTGGAGAATTTCTTCTCCCCACTCTCTGGGTACACATTGCTGGATGCTCTCTCTCTCCAGATTATGATCAGGAAGTTGATTGTCAACACAGACAGTGTTTAATGATGTCTTGTTCTACTGGATCTTACATAGTCATTAACTTTATAAAGAGATTTCAAATGAGATTGCATTTCTCTGAGTACAAGATGTACCTACCTACCTTCCTGCAGACTGTTGGGAAGCCAGCTGCACTGCTAGGAAAGTGTAAGCACTTGCTGTGTGTCGTGCTCAGGCCCAGACCCGATGGCCACCTCTGGCTGGAAACACACGTCGTGATCAGCAGCCCTGAAGCCAATGTGGACAAGTCAAGTTCATCCCTGAGCTGAGCGCGGAATCTCTGTGGCTGGAGGCTGCGCGCCCTCCCTTGAGACCGGGTTGACTGGTGTGCGTTATTAATGAAAAAAATTCCCTGTAGCTATTTTTGTATTATAAAAATCCAGTTATTACTCTTGAGCGTGGCACTTTGATACAGAAGGCTTTCTCTTGAAAAGTTTCAAGGGCAGCAGCTTCCCCTTTCCTGTGAGAAAGGTTTTCAGCAGAAATTAGAGACAGGGTAATAAAAGAACATCAGTTTACTCCACTGCAATAACGTCCCTACTGACTAAGCTACGTCTGACAGTGAGCGCAAGGGAAGCCCCCTGCGCCATCCAGGGCAGCTTTGCAGATGCTGGAAACAAGTGTATGACATGGCCTGAGCTGAGCGAGCAGTCTGTGCACTCCCAACAAGGCACAAGCAGCTCCCAGCGCTGCAGGAATCCACCAGGAAAAACACTCTCACCTGTGCCGCATGCCATGAGCTACTCCTCTGGGGTCAAGTCCTCCAGAGAAGCTGTAGGGCTGCTCATTGGTTTCCCCCAGGTCTACAGCATGGCCAAGAGAGTCACAGGAGACACTGAATTTGGGTGCTAAGTCTTCTGCGTGCTTGATTACCAGAAAATCAGAGTGCTCACAGGCTCCTTACTGTCAGGAATTTCAGCTCAGCTGCCTGGGACACTGCAGTGGGGCTGGTTCCTTCAAGCCACTGCCATTGCAACTGGTCCCCAGGGAAAATATTTCTCTTTCAACATAATGGAGCCTTGCTGCTCCCTAAATACCCCACACAGGTACTAAAAAATCCCCCTCCATGTCCCATCAAGAAATCATGGATAGCTCTTTGAACTACTGTTTTTGGCTTAGATACACCCAAGGACCAGCACCAAAGTGTTTCAGGGCAGCCAGGGGACTACAAACCCTTCGGTATCCAAATCGTGCTGCAGAGCCTTGCTGGCACCTGTCCATGTGATGACACATCCCCACCACCAAGTTGGTGCCAAAAGACACCAGCTTGGAACATTTTCCTGAGATTGGTTTATGTTCCCCCCCAAAAAGTGAACTGCCCTGTAACTGAACTACCTCACTCCATTCAATTATTTTTTTTTCTTTTTTTTGATTTTTTTTAAAGGCTGGGTAAGAGCAAAGGCCCAAGGACAGCACACCCTGAAGCTGTGCTGAAGCTGAGAGTGGACACAGCCCCAAGGCAGTGGGTTCACGTAGCTCCCCCTCCATCTGCCCTGTTTATTTGGCAAAACACCATGCAAGTTATTTCTTCCCGAAAGTTCCCAGGACTCCAAGAGGAAGGTCCTTTGTCCTCCCCATTCCATCCAGCTATCTGAACGCACTTTTACCCTGCTCTCTTCCCACTGGAGCTGGAAGCAAGGCTTGCTTGATGGCGAGCCAAGCAGGATTGCTTGGCATGGCAGAGGGAAGCCGGGCTGCAACCCCCGAGCTACAAAAGCTTTGCATTCTTCTTGTCTCCATGCCTTTATCCCCGAAACTCCCCTTGAAGCCCAAAAAGCCGGCGTTGGTAACATGACTCACGCCACTACCATAAATCTTTGTTACTATACTCTTCTGGTGGATGTAACAACGCAGAGCCCCGGTGTGTCCCGTCTCTCTGTCAGGGAAGCACCGACCGGCAGCCAGGTGCCGGCGCTCCCCGCTCCGCAGGGAAAGCCTCGGGAGCAGCCGCGCTGCCGGCCCACCGCCTTCCCCACACCGATTTCGGGAGGGGGCTGGCTGGCGGCACATTCGAAGGGACAGCACCCGGCGCTTCCACCTCACCGACGGCAGCGCGGAGTCCCGGCCGCTCGTGCGCGCCCGCTCAGAGGTGCGGGAGAGGCGGGGCCAGAGGCGGGCCCCTCCCTCCACAAATAATAAAAACTAAATTAAAACAAAACGTTAAAAATTGCCAGGGCAGAGGCGGAGATTTGAGGGAAGGGCTGCAGCGGGGGGAGCAGGGAGGGCACCCCGAGGGGCAGGGACGGGGCAGGGCAGCGCGGCCTGTGTGTGAGGGGTGTGCGCGAGGGCGGCGTGTGAGGGCGGGGG